>JBAMJV010009558.1:0-52837 GCA_037951105.1 Echinarachnius parma
GTGGGCAGTAGAGGATAATACCTGCAATTAATTTGAATTTTCTCCAGTTAAACAGTGTTTCTTTTCTATCAAACTTCCGGAAAACCTTATGAAGTTACTGGGTCACTTACTAATGTATGGGTATGAATGTGCGGTGTTTGTACCCTGCAACCTGTTAAAATGATTATACAGCGTTTATAGATGTTTTATGTTAATCGTTATAATCTTCCTCTGAATATCTTTAGAGTTGTGTTTCAAAATGGTGCTTGCTACGCAAATATCTACTTCGGAAATTTTCATTAAAATAATATATATATTTGTTTGGGGTTAACTTTCACATTTCACAACTAGCTGTTTGACATTTGAGATAGAAAATGCGCTATATACATATATCATTATTATTATTATTATTTTTATTGGCATCGTCATTGTCAGCATTATCATCAACATCAACATCATCAATCTACAAGCATTGCTTTTTAGTGGATCCCTCCATTTCCAAACATATTATTTACCATATATGATTCTAGTTTTCAATTGTACAGCTATTTCAATTTATTACACACATGTAAACATTATATTGTTTTGTACAATGCTATATATTTGAATTTTTGTTGGAAATGAAATCAACTAAACTGAAACTGAAACTGAAATTATCGTCGACGTCGTCACCATCACCATCATCTATCATCCACATCATCATTGGTATCAGTAGTATTTAATCAATATGATGAAAGATTTCATCGGCCAGCTCGCATTGAAGCAAACTTTAGAAATCAACACATATTGTGTACTGTCATTATTGTTATTGTGATGGAGTAATTAATGTTTTTTCTTCAGGTAATTAAAGATGTATAAAATATATGAACGGATAATTATGTTTTTATTTTCAACTGTGCATGTCTTGTTAGTTTTTACGTGTTTACGTGTTTTTATGTTTGTTCGATGGTTGTTTTCCTCTTATGCTTATTGTTTTGTCAAATTATGAGGAGGCGCGTCAACCCCCCCCCCCCCCCCCCCCCCCCCCTGGCCCCTCGAGTCTACGCAACTGGTTCTGGCTCATCGATATACGCACTGGATATAGCACGAATGCGCGAATGCGCGACACTGCCGAATGCGCGACGTTGAAGCCGCCGCAAATATCTAAAAGTACACCCAAGACAAAAGGTCCTCCATTCACTCGCGTAAATCGATTCACGGGAGTGAATGGAGCACTTTTTGTATTGGGAGTACTTTTCACACTGTCGCTGGCTTCATGAAGAGGGCGCTGTTGCTATATCCAGTATTTTTATATCGATGTTCTGGCTCTACCATCAAAGAAACAAACCGAAAATAAAAATAATTGTTTGAAAAATAGTTAATTTCTTAATCATGAATCAAGTTTATCATTATTCTGATTTTATTTCATCTTTATTCAATGGGTTTACAACTTACATTAATACACAAGTAATGCATCTCTAACAAACATGTCCAACATACTATGTCACATTGGGGTCTAACATTCTAAAGACCTATAATGCTGGGGAATTAGTGTCATGCCGTTCTTGAAAAATAATGAAAAGTGACAAATAATACTTCATTGTACAGTCGAACCTTTGTATTGTGACCACCTAAATACCTAAATGGGGAAATACTTGCAGGAAAGCCCCAATGTATAGACAGGTAACGTTTATAAATACAGGTTCCATAACGATGTCATTCTCTGCTAGAAGTCATTTCGGTAGTCACCATGTAGGTTGACTGCTATAAACAGGTGGATGCTATTTACTAAGACAGGTTTGACTGCAAAATATAATGACTGTAATACTGTAATAATGATAATAATCAACACACCAAACAGAATATCACGTGAACATATCAGGCCCGGTAAACATATGCCTGTTCCATCCATCTGAAAACGTTATGTGTGGAATTCAAAACGGTGGTTTCAACGCAAACCTTGATTAAAATAATCAAGGTACAGGTGGATAATTTTTTTTTTTTTTGCGATTTTAAAAATGGAAAAACGACCAAAATTCAATATCCATTTTCAAATAGAAAAACGAAATATTGAAAAACGGATATTGGCGAGTGTTTCGCATTTCAGAATTCAGAATCTTGAAATCCGTTTCAAATTGAAATTTGAACCAGAATCCCATTTTGTTTGCGATTTTAAAAATGGAAAAATCGGACTATTGTCGTGAGGGGAGAAGGGGATCATACTGGTTTATGGATGTGGGTAGCCAAGGTGCTGGTTAAAGGGATATATAAATAAGTGTATAATCTCCTTGATTTGAGGGGGTTTAATTAAATATGAACAGAGGATGGGACTACTGTCGGGAGGAGAGAAAGGGGGAGGGCGTAATAATGTTGTATGGAAGGCTAGAGGTAGCCAGGGGGGGGGGGGGGGCTGAATACGGGTAGACCACTTTGGGGACCCCTCAGTGCATGATTTAAGCCCATCAATGAAGGATATTGAGCATTCATATTGGTTGATTACCGATGCTTAATCCAGTATAGTGCACGTTACTACCTGGTAACGTGCACTATAACATACTTATAGTGCTGCCCTCCCAAGGAAAAACGCAGTATCTGACATTTTTGTTGATTTTCACTTTTTTGCAGAAAAATACTCAATAAACAATGCTCTTTCATGTGATACATTCAGTTTTCTGAAAAAAATTTGGGAACACCATTTTTTCCCAACCCTCAAACGCAGTATCTACAGTCAACCTCCACTTTCCCCAAGGAAAAAAGCAGTATCTACACAGCTAGTCTCGCCACAAGACAAACAAATTATTTATAAGCAGACAATATGAATAATGCGCATTTATAATAGTTATATCTTGTATAAACAAATTTCATTACTTATATGAATTGTGAAGCACAAAACATTGAAGCAAATTTAACATATAAGTGCATTTTGCAATACGACCAACATTCTTCTATAAAGCGCAGAGTTTGTGACAAAGGCTATTCAAGTATGCATGAAAGTGCGTGTACCTCTGCCACATTAACACAATGCACAGACTGTAACATGCATTATTCCATATTTAAAGTAACTTCAGACTTGATAAGAGAGGGCGCTCTTTATCATTTCAAAGTTTTGTTTTCACTTTAACTTATACACTTTCATAACAAATGTATAAACAATCATTTTTGCGTGGTTAATGAATACAATTCATGCTTCGTATTTCCTTTCGTTGCGGAGATATGGGCCAATAAGTCCCTTTTTTAAGAAAAGTGTGACTCGCCTAGAGAGGGCGCTTTTTAATTAATCAAACTTTTTTCCCTTTAAAGTATGTTAATAATACATACAGAATATATGCCGAAAATTTTCGATTGGTTTATCCATAACGTAAGGCATAATTCAACACCCTCCGAATTTCTATGTAGATACTGCTTTTTTCCTTGGGGAAATCGGTTACGAACCAGGGATTTTCCCAAAGTATCTACATTTTCATGAAAATCTCAACATTAAACGAAAAATTCAATTGTTCATGTATGAAGAAAAATAGACTCCTATATAGCCTTTAATCACACACTGAAGTTATCTTCACAAGTTTATTATTTCCGAGCGGCTGTGGCAAAAACACAAAAGGGTCAATATCTCAGTTTCTAGAAAACGCTGAATCGTGTAGATACTGCCTTTTTCCTTGGGACGGCAGAGTGCACGGTATGTGTGTACAAACTTCACATAGAGAGACAAACAAGCCGCCGCGGTGGCATGGCTTTGGAGTGCGTAACGTCAAATTCAGTCCGCTGCGAAATTGCCAAAAAAATTGTCCGTAAAAGTGAGAATAATGAAAGGGCTGCGTGCATTACCATTCCCAAACTTAGCAATATCAAACCACCTACCATGCAATTTACGAAACTGCCAACATTGGTTTACTACGGGACAGATAATTTACAAAACGAAGCATTATCCATCTTTGTCATGATCACTTTTGCGAGTGTTTTCTTCGCGGCAGGTAAACAAGCATTGTGACGTCACAGCCGTGACGTCACAATTCTTGACACTCAATTCGGGTTCATCATTATGATAGTAAAAACCAGTTCCTCCAAATAATCATCTTATATAACAAATAGTTATTGTCGTTAAATATTCCACAATACACTCCTCTACATTATGAATTTCACTCGTGCAATAATATTGCACTCGGCCTGCGGCCTCGATTCAATATTAAATGCACTCGAGAAATTCAAAATGTATCGGTGTCTATTCTGGTATATTCAACTCCAAACCATGCACTATTTGTATAATAATGCCCTCCCCTTCTCCCCTACCGACAGTAGTCCCATTTTCTGATCATATTAAATTAAACCCCTAAAACGAAGGAGGTAACATATATACTCCTTTATATAGGCCTACCCGTATCCAGCCCCCCCCCCCCCTTCCCCCTTGACTACCCCTAGCAATCCATAAACCATTATTATGCCCTCCCCCCTTCTCCCCTCCCGACAGTAGTCCCATTCTCTGATAATATTAAATTAAACCCCTAAAAGGAGGTGACATATACTCCTTTATATCCCCGTATCCAGCCCCCCCCCCCCCCCCCCACCCTCCCACTCGGCTACCCCTAGCCATCCATAAAACATGTTTATTCCCTCCTCCTGGCCCCTTCTCCCCTCCCCATATGTATAGTAGTCCAATATTCAAAATATGATAGTAGTGCTGGAGTGAAGGTCGCGCGGAAAAATGAACGCCTGAGGGCGGGCTTCAATTTGAAACGTATTTTGGGTTTCTGAATTCTGAAATGCGAAACACTCGCAATTATTCGTTTTTCAATATTTCGTTTTTCTATTTGAAAATGGATATTGGATTCTGGTCGTGTTTCCATTTTGAAAAACGCAAACAAAATGATTCTGTACTGCAGATCGCGCGGAAAACGAATGCATGAACGCATTTCGGGGTTCTGAATTCTGAGATGCGAAACACTCGCCGTTATTCGTTTTTCAATATTTCGTTTTTCTATTTGAAAATGGATATTGGATTCTGGTCGTGTTTCCATTTTGAAAAAACGCAAACAAAATTGGATTCTGGTCGAATTTTCATTTTTTGCGTTTTTAAAAATCAATCGTGATAAACGCTATATAAATCGAAAATATTATTATCATTATTTTATAGTTCGTTCGTTGCAGAAAGAGATACACTCGATTGTAAGTTACAATCAATTGCAGCCTTGCAGGTCAGATCAGGGCCCCGTTGCAGAAAGAGATACAATCGATTGTAAGTTACAACTGATTGTATCTCTTTCTGCAACGGGGCCCATGTGTTCAACTCCCCGCTAAAAAAAACACCAAACACGTCATAAGGCGATGGCTACAATGGATACAAATTTTGTATGAAAAATGGTGGAAACTAATGGGTTTTTTTAGAGAGCGCGTGTTGTATTTTAATGGCTCTTTTTGCATGATAACAGGCTTTTTATTATAGTCGTTTGTAATTTTCTATACCTTTCGAGCATGGTGGAGTTATAACTATTAGTTTGTACCGCAATGGTGCAGTTTTGGGTTATCACTGAAAAACGAGGGTGTTAAATTAACACCACTGGTATCTATATTGGTCCACACCAGCCCGGTGTAGACCAACATCAGGCGCGCCGGAAGCAGTTTTGGATTGGGGGTCAAAACCCAAAGGGGGCTCACGATTTATGTGTTTAGGGGCTCATGCCCAACCACACTCACATGGTTTCCCCCCCCCCCCACCCCCCCCCCCCCCCCCCCCCCCCTCCTGCATGCCACGGTCAAGAGAGCTTTTGCATTTTGGGACTTGACATTGTGCAATCTGTTGCATAAAACATGATCCAAAAACATAGCCAGAAATGAGTCCTGAGGGAGCGAAGCGACCAAGGGCTGTGGCAGAGCCAGAGGGGAGGGTTTGGGAAGGGGGATCCCCCTTCCGCGGGGAAGTTTTTGCATTTTTGTACTTGAAATGGTGCAATCTGGTGCATAAAAACATAAACCATTTTCTACATTTGTATGATCCAGCATCATCGCTTACAGCTAAAAATGAGTCCCGAGGGAGCGAAGCGGCGAGGGCTGGGGCAGAACCAGAGGGGGGGGGGGGGGGGGGGTTGGGAGGGGGTATCCCTCTCCCACGGAGAAGATTTTGCATTTTTGTACTTGAAATGGTGCAATCTGGTGCATAAAAACATAAACCATATGCCATATTTGTATGATCCAACATCATCGCTTACAGCTAAAAATGAGTCCCGAGGGAGCGAAGCGACCGAGGGCTGGTGCAGAGCCAGAGGGGAGGGTTTGGGAGGGGTATCCCCCTCCCACGTAGCCTATCTAATAGGCATCGTGCTGTCTGGCAGGTTCTACCGCAGTGTACTAACCGCGATATGCCTAGTTGAGCGTGCAGCGCGAAGCCTATCGTCAGTCATGAACGTGAAAAGTTTTTATTTTCTTTATTTGCATTGATTTACATTGATTCTTCGTACGAATTCTACGAACCCCCTGCGAAGCTATTTCATGAATATTTATGTGACATGGACCAAAATAGGCCAATGAGCGATATCGATGAGGCTGTAACGTCATATGAACTCTGTAGTGCATGCAGTGCATGCATGCAGTGGCCAGAGAACTCGCAGTCACATATCACACACAGTCACACACAATCTCACACAGCACAGTGCGCCATGCGCTATGCGACGTCTCTCACTCTTCCTCTCTGCTCTCTCTCTCTCACACAATTTATCTCTGACTACGGGAACTGGTTTGTCTGAGTGCAAAGTGTATGGCGATTTCAGAATCATGAAGGGAATGGGTTAAAGTTTAGGCCATAAATTGAGGTCGGTACATGCAAGCGACTCTGTTACGTACCTCACGTTAGCGTTCACGTCATACATACAATAAACATATATGAATAATGATGAGTAAATGACTGATGATAGGCGGATGCGCTGCGCGCATCGGGTTCGAGATCACCGGTTTTTCGTCTCCATAACGCGATTAGTACTTGCCAGAAAGCTCAGACGCCTATCGGATAGGCTACCTCCCACGGAGAAGATTTTGCATTTTGGGACTTGAAATTGTGCAATCAGGTGCTTAAAAACACGATCCAACAACAAAGCTTACTGCCAAAAATGAGTCCCGAGGGAGCGAAGCGACCAAGGGCTGTGGCAGAGCCAGAGGGGGAGGGTTTGGGAGGGGGTATCCCCCTTCCACGGGGAAGATTTGGCATTTATTTACTTGTAATGGTGCGATTTGGTGCACATCACACAAACAGCAGAGCAATAACAGCCTACACAGGAACTACGTGGACCGGTTTAGAAAAAAAAACCCAGACATACGCGAGTTACACAACAAACTGAGATAATGTGTTTGCGCGCGAAGCGCGCAGCGAAAACTTTAAATGGATGTATAACTCAGTATTTATATGTTAGAATGAACAAGTATTGGCTGATACATTTAATGTTTTCTTTCTTTTTTCTCTTTTTGTTTGAGGAGGGGGCTTTTTGGGGGGGCAAAAACGCGTTGTGCCCCCCCCCCCCCCCCCACTTTTTGGATTGGGGAGGGGGGGGGGGGGGGCGGCCGCCCCCCCTGGCCCCCCACTTCCGGCGCCTATGACCAACATAGATACCATTGGTGTTAATTTAACAACAATTCAACACCCTCGTTTTTCCAGTGTACTAACATTAAGTTTGACCAAAACTCAACTATCCCTTTATATAAGCTTCCCTTTTAAAGCTCCGTTTGGTATAATAGTTTTTCATGATGAAACATAAGTGAAGATACTACTATACTAGAGAAGTGCGAGCGCTACTTATAGAAGAATGAAGGAGAAATGAGAAATGAACGAAGCCAAACCATGCACTGATGAAAAGGGTGTTTTAAGGAATATTACGTAATGCGCTCAGTGGCGCGTATCAGCGTTCGTTCTTCCATTGTCGACTGGCGGACTGCGTATCTTTTAGACTGATGATTTATAGATAGGGAAAAGAGACATCGCGTATTATCTTAATAACATATAAGGGATATTATGCATATCCACGTACACGAAACAGGTGTGTATATAATCTACTTTCTAGTTAGCCATCTATCGAAGAGTATTCATTGGGAAGTGCACACATATAAGGTAAGTCTTATTATTTAGTAATCATGTAATTAAACTATGTTTCTAATTTAATAATGGAGTCGCCGACATTGTCATTGCTGTGCTAATGTAAATGTAACGGAGACGGCTTTCAATATTGAATCGCGTATAGTATTAAAATATATTATGATGTACATGTACATGTCGTGCAGTGAATCGGCAAAGTATATAATTATATACATGTATATAACTTACGTCGTGATCTTTTAGATCCCTTGTTGACCATACATTGCGAGACAAACAAATATCACTAGCGATATTATTTTCGATATACTGTATATAACTTAGTTACGAAATATAATACGGCCTGCAAATCTTATATAGGTACATCGTTTATGTTGATACATTTTATTGTGATCAATATAGAACGCTGTTCTTGCTCTTGTTCTTGGTCAATATATTTGTTTACCGGTAGAAAAATAATGCAGTTAATTTGAGAAAGGATATAATTATAGAGATATGTTTTTTTGTATTACGTCCATGATATAAACATGTATATATTACATGTAGTTATGATAATTCCACCTCGGAATTACATGAAACCATTTAGTATTGATTACTACTTCTACTACTCTTACTACATGTACTAATTCTACTACTCTTACTACATGTACTACTTCTACTACTCTAACTACATGTACTACTTCTACTAATTTTTGAACTTTTGTCCATTCAAAAAGAAAGTAGCCACCCTTAAATTAAACATGTTGACATCTTCTAAGACAACCGAAATCAAGCTATTTTACCATGTTTACTAAAAATGCTAACTTCACTTGGCTCCAGGACCCATGTTCATACAACCACACTAGATTAGTTTTATTCTACACCCCAATAAGCACTGGCTCGGCACTGGATTAATCCAGTGCTAACTGGATTAATCCAGAGCTAGACGAAAAAGCCGACCATTCATACTTGGCATCAACAGTGGATATTTCACACAATAGTCATTCAAATTCACGCATTTCTTGCTCATGGGCGAATTCGGTAATTCAATTTCACAATCCTAGCATCCGAATTCGTTAACTGGCACCCCATTTTCAATTTAAAGCAATCAAAATCACTACACGTGCATGCAATTTCATTTCCGGGCACAGATTTTCACGTTCGTGCATTCAAATTCACACGTTCAGATGACCGTGTGAATTTAAATTGAAAAGGGGGTGCAAGTAAACGAAATTGGATGCAAGGATTGTGAAATTGAATGACCGAATTCGCCCATGAGCAAGAAACGCGTGAATTTGAATGACTCTTGTGTGAATTTGGCGTGAGAAAAGTATGAAATTGGCCGGGAAACCCTATACTATATATATCGAATGCTTCAAAGTAGAAATTACATGACTTATGAACACAATTGGCCGGGAGAATTTAAATACATAATTGTTGTCATGCACAAGGAATAATTGCATTTATTCTAATTATATAGCAAACAACGTTTATGCAAAACGATTAATCTTATGTTCTCATTTATTTCTCTATAGGATTACAGCTTGAGATGAGAATGTGCACATTACGAAGATCGATATGCGCTCGCTCCTTCGCGCTTGGAGTCGCGTTCGCTTGCGGCAGCGTATTGATATACACCCTGGGCGGATCCACGCAGCCGCAGCAGTTGAATTCGGAGGGAGAACATCGTCGACATCAAGAAAATGACGGGACAACTTTGCCTCTAGACGATGACCGTCATGGCGGACCCAGCGTAGAGGAGGTACGCCATGCATTGTCTCAACCAAAGTGGGCAGAGGAGTTAGTAAGACTACTTGAGAGGACAGTCACGGGGAGACCTACTCGAGTGGTCAATGACGTGGTAAGGAGTCAAGAACCAAGAACGTCGACCACGATAAGGAGACCAGCAGAGGTTCGCTGCTTCAGGTCGAAAGGCAGTTACGACCCCGCCTTGGACTGTCGGAAACGTGTGCCACATGTGCTCGGGATTGGGGTGGAGAAGTGCGGAAGCGGCGCATTGACGTTCTTCTTAATGATGCACCCTTACATTGCGCACTCTTGGCCCAAGGAGCTCTACTACTGGAACAAGCACGCCAACGAGAGCCTGGACTGGTACCGTAACCTGATGCCATTGTCCTCCAAGTACCAGGTCACCATGGAGTCCACCCCGTCGTACATATTCGGTCGTGACATCCCGGGCTTGATCAAGGAGCGAGCGCCAGACACCAAGTTCATCGTGATGCTGCGGGACCCCGTCCAGAGGTCCATGTCACAGTTCTTGCACGTGCAACACTTTCACTGGGAGGGTGTCTATGACTACAAACCTCTCGAACCCGGCAAGCCCGCGCACCCATTCATCAGCGAAACATTTGAGACGTCGGTACTCAACGGCGACGGCAATATCCTTGAGGAAAACGCGATCGTCGAAAATGGGCTGTACGGCGTTCATCTACGGCGTTGGTTCGACGTCTTTCCCCGGGACCGCTTCTTGATCATTGATGAGGGAGAGTTCAGCAAGGACCCCATGCCGACTCTCCGTAGGGTCGAGACGTTCCTAGACCTGCCGGCATTTTTCAAAGAGGACATGATCTACTTTGACAACAAAAGGGGTATTCATTGTCAAGCGTGGCCCCAAAGAAGGTGTCTTGATAGAACGAAAGGAAGAGCTCATCCTGCCATTCGAGATGACGTCTTCCAGAAACTTGTTGACTTCTACCGCCCTCACAATGATGATTTATACTCGCTTTTGCATCGTACCTTTACCTGGACGTATTAAAAGTGATATTTTGCAATTATCCTTAAGACTGAAACTAGATTAATTACAGACGGCTTCTCACCGTCGTAATTTGGTTCATTAATATGTTTTAACTTTTAATTTATGTGTACATGTATCTTACCTGGGACCTGTTGCAGAAAGAGATACAATCGATTGTAAGTTTCAATTGATTGTAAGTCAGAAAATGTGCGCGTTTCAACCAATCAGATTTGCACATGTAGAACACATGACCTAACATACATTTATTTGTAACTTACAATCGATTGTATCTCTTTCTGCAACGGAGCCCTGGTGACCTGCTATGTCGGGCGAAACTCGGGCAAGTGTCAGGTTGAGAGCAATTAATATGTCCTTGTTTTTTTAGGTTAGACTTAAAAGTTGAAGTATGCTATTCAATGGTTTGATGGGTATATAACATTTGTTTCGCTTTTCCCGACCTGCCGTTTTATGCTTGATCACTTCAACCATGTCAACTGATCTGAAAAGCGTTCCGGAACCTCTAATTCATTTTCATTTTCCCCAATTAAACAGTGTTCTCTTTCTATCAAACTAACACACAGTAATAAAGCAGTATTGCGTGAACCTAATATTGGTATAGGGACTTAGTAACATTGTCCAAATCCTCAAAATCCAATTGGAATTCTAGCGGTTCCCTCATACTTTGATGTATTCGTATGAACAATAAAATCATGGGACAGGTTTCGGTTTTTCAAATTTCCCTTTCGTTACAAAGATATTTATGATTGAAGTGTTCACGATGTTAAATTATCCACTGGACCGCGAAAGCCGTGTACAAAGAGAGTGCGAGAATGAGTTAATGAATATCACTTTGCATTTTTGCTCATTACTCGGCCATATAACGTCCATTTAACTTGAAATTTTCACAAAACACCCAGTGGACATATCAGATAACGGTATTATACATTGTATCAACCACTCATAACATTTTGCACATGTCAACAAAGTTACTAGATTCCTAGTCTCCAATATCACTTACGGAAAACCGTATGAAGTTAAAGGGATCTAGTAACTTTGTTGACAAGTGCAAACAATGATGTGTGGTTAATAAAATGTGTATTGGTGTGATCTGATATGTCCAGAAAATAATGTGTGATCATTTCAAGTTAATTGGATGTTATTTGGCCGAGAAATTAGCGAACATGCAATGTGATATTCACTTACTTTGTACATGGCTTATAAGATCCCGTAGATAATTTAACATCCAAACATTCCAATCGTAAATATCTTTTGAACGAAATGGAAATTTGAAAAACCGAAACCTGTCCCATGCTTTTATTGTTAATACGAATACAACAAGGTATGAGGGAACTGCTAGAATTTCAATTGGATTTTGAGGATTTGGACAAGGTTACTAAGTCCCTTTAACCAAAGAGCTATTATATACCCTAACTCTTTGCAACATACAATGGGTCACTTTAAAATGTATGGGTTGTGCGGTACAGTGTATCTTGTGACCTGGTTACAGATGTTTCATATTTATCGTTAGAAATGTCATCAGAATATCTTTAGATTTGTGTTTCAAAATGTTGCTTGCTATGCAAATATTTACTTCGGAAGTGTTCATTAAAGGGATAGTTGAGTTGTGGTAAAGAAAGTACAGTTTTGGTCAAACTGAATGTTAGTAACTAAGTAACCAAAACCTTCACCATTAGGCCTACATTACAAACTAATAGTTATAACTCCACCATGCTCGAAAGGAATACAAAATTACAAATGACTAAGTAAAAAGCCTGTTATCATTCAAAAAAGAGCCGTTAAAACTCAAGAGGGCACTCTCTCAAAACTCATTGGTATCATCCATTTTGAATAAAATATTGTGCATGTGATGTTTTGTTGAAATAGTGATTTGATAGAGACATAATCAACTATTTAAAAACCTCTTTTGTAAATTTTTGAAAAGGGGATTTCTGTTTTAATGGCTGTTTCAAAATTCTCTAATAAGTGTGGGTCCCTACATTTATTACAAATGGTTATGTTTATGGATATTTCAGCCATTTTTGAACCGATTTTGATCAAATAAAGTTTATTCTGTCATTAGAATATTATGCCCTTTCAAATTTGACACTGTTTTTCATTATCTCACAAACAAATTATGTTGTGTAGCGCCCTCTATACCAAAACTCAACTATCAATGTAAATGTTGTTAACTTGCATATTTCACTACTAGCGGTCTGACATTTGAGATAGAAAATGCGCTATATACATTGTCATTACCATTGACAGCATTATTATCATCATCATTATCGTCGTCGTCAACACCAACATCATCGTCATCCTCATAATCATCTGTATCAGTATTATTACCTAAAGATGATTAATATGATGAAATATTTCATCGGTCAGTTCGCATTGAAGCAGACTTTCCATTTCTTAAGAAATTAACACATATTTTGTACCGTTATTATTATTATTGTGATCGAGTAATTAATTTTTGTCTTGATGTATAAAATATATGAACGAATAATTATAATTTCATTTTCAAATGTGGTCTTGTCAGTTTGTACGTGCATGTGTTCGATGGTTGTTTCCCTCTTATGCTTATTGTTTTGTCGAATTATTAGAAGGCGCGTGCCCCCCCCCCCCCCCCCCCCTTTGTGCCCTGTTTCTGGCTGTACCAACAAAGAAACAAACCGAACATAAAATAATTCTTTGAAAAACAGTCAATTTCTTAATCATGAATCGCGTTTATTATCTGATTTAATTTAATCTTCATTCAATTGGTTTACAACTTACATTAATACACAATTGGAATGCATCTCTTACAAACATATCCAACGTACTATTTCACATTGGGTTATGTCTAAAGACCTATAATGCTGGGTAATTAGTGTCATGCCGTCCTTGAAAAATAAGGAAAAATTAAAAATTATACTTCAGCGTACAGTCGAACCTTTTCATTGTGACCACCTGAATGGGGAAATACTTGCAGGAAAACCCCGCTGTAGACAGCTAACGTTTATAAAGACGGGTTCCACAGCGATGTCATCTGTTAGAGTTCATTTTGGTAGTCACCATCTAGGTTGACAGAATCTATGACGTCATGAAAATCTATTTTTAGAATTTCTCAATTTGAACTTCAGTTTCCGAAAGAGCATTAAGAATAAAGTTCAAATGTCGAAAATCAATTGAATATGTAAATTATTGGCTGAGATATGCCCATTCGAATGATTTTTTTTCCAGAGCACTTGAACATTGATTGCCCATTGAAGTAAAATTCATTCGGATGGGCATATCTCATCCAATAATTCACATATTCAATTGATTTTCGACATTTGGACATTATTTGTATGCTCTTTCGGAAAATTTGAAAATTCTAAAAATAGATGTTTGATGACGTCACACTTTACCACTATATAAACAGGTGGTTTGACTGCACGTGTAATATATTTATCTATTATAATGATAATATAAACACACCAAACAAAATAATCCCGTGTAAATAGCAGACCCGGTAAAGATATGCCTGTTCCATCCATCTGAAAAATGTATGTGTGGAAATCAAAACGGTGGTTTCAACGCAAACCTTGCCCACGGTTGTATGGAGTGGCGCACGTTCATCTCGAAATAATTTGTTTCTCTCGGAATAATGAAAGAAAAAAACCTTATCACTACTCATTGGGGTTGCAAATGCATGATATAAATGAAAATGAGCAAAGAAAATGGGCTTTATAATCCGGAGGTCTGGGGATCGAATCCCGTGGAAACGTTATTTCCTTTGCTCAATTATTCAGTTTCGCTACGTTTCAAATAATACATATATTCCAATCAGACCTGTATTAGCGGCCACCTGTCTATAGCAACCAACTTGACTATAGTAGCCATTAGTGATACCCTACTGAGCATTATAACAATGCTATGGAACCTGTTTATAGCGGACACCTGTATACAGTGGCTATTTCCCTTTAGTGGTCAAGTATACACAAATTTGACTCTACGTCGATTGACTAAGTAAACAAAACAAAATTACACCAAGAAATACATATCTTGAGCTTACTTTTAAAGTTTGCAAGTACATGTATCTTAAAAGGTGGGCATTTAATGCCACTTAACGAAATCAATACGAATTTTGAAATACAAAAAAAAAGTTAACATGGTTAATATAACTTCATTTTGTGAAGAAATAACACAAACAAACAGACATGGCATTTTCATGACAGTCAAAATAAATATAACATGAAACACTGAGTTTCTTTCAAAACAATACACCCGGAAAGGGAATGATATAAAGGGATGATTATCATTTGTTTTATCTGACTCTATGCTTGCTTAAAGACAAGTTATCATTTTCCAAAATATAATAAAAAATCAGCCGTTTGAAACGGATAATTAAGCAAAATGTGTTCAAAATCAAAATACAAAATTCATTACAAAAATAATATTTTTATCATGAAAATTTACAATCGAAATTGCACAAATAATAAAAGAATCAACATTTTGACATATATAACTATTACAAATGATAAGCTATTCCAAATTAAATTAATCATTAAAGGAACGATATTATTTTGCCTAGCGACCAAGTACGTGACTTTCCAGACAAAGCTTTTTGAGGCGCGCTTTGTCTACGTACCCTCACAATACAAAAAAAAAATGGCATTTAATTATTTGAAATAGAAACTAGATATTTTTCAAAATGAAATAAAGTTATTAAACGGTGACAAAAGAATATTCTTCTAATCTATTAAGACCACGGGAACCTCTTGCCAGTTAGCTGTTCGAGGCGCGCGTTGTAGGGCTGATAGAAGGTCCGCAACTTGGTCACGACTTCCTGCTCACCTGGTGTAAGGACTTTAGATGACGTCAACAACGCACCATGTTTGACACCCAAGAGGGCCTCCGACGAAGAGAAACAACCCCGGGAAGGATGGGTTCGGCATATGCTGGCCACTTTTACGCCGTCGAAGTAGGGGAAGACCCCGAGGAAGCGCTCCACCTGAAGAAGGATCGGTAGAGGGTTTTCCCTGAAAGCCGTTCCGTCGATGATCAGGAACTGTTCCAGGGGGAAGTACTCCAGCCACTCGCGCAGGAAGACCTCGTAGTGCCCACGCGCGACGATGCTACTGTTCGCGTTGATGTATCCCCTGGAATCCAGGACCGAGCGTTCGAATGTCTCTGCAATTAAAGGCTGCAGAGGAGATCCTACCGGGGTGTCCGATTCCCGAGGTCCAGAAAGATCGGTGTCGTTTTGCAAGTGTCGGTTTTGAATGTTACGGAGATGCAGGTACCCCGACAAGGCGCGGACCACCGGGTCGCAGACCATCAGGACGAACCTCATCTCTGGCTTGACTAAGGACATTCGTTCCGGTATGCTGAGGTCGTAAACGTACGCGGATGCCTCCCTCTCCATGGCGACCTGGTACGCCGTTGAGACGGGCATCTGGTTGATGTACCAAGCCATACCCTTGTTGAGATTGCCTTTGCTCCAGAAGGAAGCACCACTCATTGGAACAGCGTATTGCTTGATTGCGGGGTGCTCGCTCAAAAATACCGAGAGGGCATCTGTGCCGCATTGCTCGAACCCGATGCAGATGACGGACGGAAGTCGCTTCTTGCAGTCAAATCGGCTTTGCGGGGCGAATGCCATATTGATGCCTACAGTATCTTGCGGACACTCGTAGGAAGCTGCATCGATAGGCCCCAGAGGATATTCATTATCATCTGGAAATCGACCTAGGTTCGGTGGTGACGGTTCCACTTGTACCACACTGCGCTCGAGGTTGAAGTAATGGTCGGACCCAATAGAATCCGTAGATTCAATGTCTTGTGTCGGCGCCCGCCGCTGTTTCCGAGGATCAACTTGTCGTGGATGTCCATTGCTAGTTAACCCGTCATCTTTCGCCGTATGTCGCATCTCGTATTGCACAAGGCCGTTGATAATGATGACGACGCATGCAAGCCCTGCCAATCTGGCGACCACTGTCAAATACGGTTTGATGAATTTCTTCATCCTTCCTTGCAGTTTGCAGTAACCGGGTTCCTGAAATAAAAAAATATATATATAAGATATTAGGTAAAGAGATTGTCAAAATATATAACAGAATTCATTTGACTACTGAATCTCGGATTGCCGTTTGACGACCAAGTACGCGAGCCCTGCCGAGCGGGCGATCATTGTCAGCAGAGATCTGCTTGCTAACTTTCTTTATAAATAATTCCGGTTTGCAATCATACTTAGAATGAAGCAACTGTATACAAGCTCAAGTAAAATCAATTTTCAAAATATTTGTTTTATAATGTATATAAGTATCGAATCTTGGATCGGACAAGGCCGTAAATTGATTCATTTTTTTTTTTTTTTAACCTAAATCACTTTGAGCTTTCACTTTTGTTGTGCATTTTTGTTTGGCTTAAAACTGATATATTTTGATTTTTTTAAATGTCTCCCTGATAATAGAGATACGTATGTGTTTACGCCCTCAACGTTCGTTGCTGATAATAGAGATATTCAAAATGGAATTGAAAAGCGTTCCGGATTAATTTTCGGTTGTATTTCAAAGTATCAGAATTGATACTCCGCGCGAACGATTGGGGATCAAATATGACATTGCCATTGTGTGACATCAATTTTTACCCGTTTCACTAGGTAAACATCGTGCATTATCTGTGAATCGTTAACAACTTATTCAGAAGATTTTGAATTGATTATTTATTCGTAGATTTATATAAGTATAATATATAATAGAAGTCTCAAATATCACTTTGGACAGATCTAATGAATTTGATGGATCACTTTACGCGTGACGATTACACGGCAAGTCCTGCAAGAGAGTGACCATCAATCATCAAAGCCGGTCTGCTGCCTTTCAATTGGTAAACGCCAGAGTATAGAATGGATAAAACACAGCTAGCTAACTTACCAATATATATACTTTGGATGATATGCTTAGTTTTCAACGAGTATTTGTTTGACTCGACAACTGGAGTTGTCGTGTTGTCCTCCGTTGCCTGATATACATGTGGCCCAAACAAAACGGAACAAGATACTTTTCATAACAAGACTATTTTCCTTGGATGAGGAATCGTTTACCGATAAATGACACTTAAAAGGGACTAAGATAAGCCATTTTGGTTGGGTAGTTTTGATTCCAGAGCGAATCGATTGAGACAATGTTTGGCTATAATGTGAATTATGGATAAACAAGCATTCATGTACAGTAGACATATTGGTAAACCACCATCTTCACTATATGATAAACTGAATAGGAGGGATACTTTTTCAAAAAGTGTTGGTACAATCGGTCAAGAAATAATAAAAGTTCACGTGGCTCTTTAAAGTCTTGAAGATTGCGAATAATTTATAGGAGGTTGTACCGCCACACGCGTGTGGCCGTATGGTAAAGACACACGCGTGTGGCGGTATACACTGCCTAATTTATATGGGGGAATACAATTGGTAACGCACTCTGGCAAATTTTAGAACAATTCTTTGTTTAAACCAAGGGAACTCCCCCCATCCAAGAGTCTTGCCGGTATAATAAACGGGAGGTCCCAGGTTCGATTCAATCATGGCGAAGCCTATTTCCCTTTGCTAATTTCCAATTATTTAATATATATATTTCTGTTTAGTGTCCTTTATATTTGAACCACATTATTTAGCACTTCAATCACGCTACCACGATATGAAACAAAACAATCATACAAATTAAAACGACTGAAAAGAAGAGAAAAAACAGTATACATCTCCAGAAATATTTGCATTTTATACTGTACCATCAACATCAATATAAATGTTCTATGTCGATGAACTGAACTTACTATTTCACAAACATGAAAGATCGACATTTGTGACGAAAGTATGACAGATGTGTGAATTAGAATGTAACTTCACGTGGTGTTTTGTCAGTTTTAAATGAATAAGCTAGACAGTATAAATTTAAATATTCCTGGTCGGTTTCCTTACGTTTGAAATAAATGAATGATTCTTACCTGTTAAACCAAGCGAATGCAACAACAGTCTGTTTTCGTTGATCACTGAAGCTGCTGTGACTTCACAATGACCACGTATAAGACGCAGTGGTAACGATAATGATGGAAGAAAATGGTAGTCCGACACTGCTTCACTGGTATCTTAGCAAGTATGAGATTGCCTCTGTCACTCGTATGCAATTAAGCGTCTTGATCAAATGACATCTGATTGTGGATTCGTCATCACCTACGTCCAAGAAAATACATGTCTTGATCAAACCAGTTCGGAGTGTGAAGTGATGAACACCTTCTTTATGTATTTCCAATCAACTGATATAGAGAGTTTAGCGACGTGATCACATACTACTCTGCTCATGAATATAACAAAGAGTACCAGCATGTGACGTCACAACTATTCGTTGCCATGTATGGGTACCTGGTTCTAAACAATGTCAGGCAAGCCGAAAACCTCTGACGTATAGTGGTTGCTAAGAATGCAATCGTTCAGCTTCAACTCACTACCAAATCCCCAAACAAAAAGAACAAGTTATGTAGAACCATTACAATGTTATACAAAAGAATTTGTCATCACTACCTCGGTACTTTTTAAAGAGTACTTACGTGATTTGTTCTTTAACACGAAGTACTAACGTGTGACGTTACAGCTATGCTTTGCTATGCATGCTGTACTGGTTCAATGTCAGGCAAGTTAACTATTTATGACGTAGCGGTTGTTAAGAATGCAATTGTCCGGCTACAAACACCTATCAAAATACCGTATAAACAAGTTGTTAGGACCACTGTGATGTAATCACAAAATAATCCGTCACCATTATACTACCTGTTATGCTCGTGATGACAAAATGGATGTGAAATCAAGGGATATTCCGAGAATCTTCCTTTCATTTCCGACTTGTTGTTGGGTCTAAACCGGTAATAAACATTGTCAGATAAGCCTAAAATATATGCGCAAAGGCGTACGGATTGGGGACTGGGGGCTCGAGCCCCCTCGTGAGTTGTTAACATTAGCCATATTCGGGCAGAAAACACCTCAAATTTGGGCAAAACCATGTCATTTTCGGGCAAAGTCATATCAAATTCGGGCTAGCTCAAGGAATACTAGGGCAGACGTATGACATATTTGGCAGAATCTTATAATTTTAATCATTAGAAAAAGGTGGACCTTTCTGAATTTTGAGGGGTGCGTGCGCACCCCCCCCCCCCCCCCCCCCCCCAACTCCCCTCCCCCACCTCGATCCCTTGGCTACGGGCCTGGCTATTGATTTGGGATCTAAAGGGGTAGTAGAGTTTTGGTAATGCTATGGTCACAACCCCAAAAAGTAGCCTGCTCGGCGGCCGGGCGGCGAGTTTTTAGCAAAAATCGCTCGGTCACCGAGCGGCGGCCGCCCAGGCACCGCTGGTTTTTAGGCATCGCTCGGTCGCCGCTGAAGTTTTAGCGCGGAGTTAAAATTTGGGCGGCGCCTGCTCACTTTTCACTCGCCGCCCAAAATACGCTCGGTGGCCGAGCGGGCACCGACCTAATCGAGCGGTCGCCGTCGAGCGATTTAGGTCAAAAATAGGTCAAATAGATCATCGGCTGCCGAGCGGTCGCCGCCCGGTCGCCGCTGGGAGATCAGTCGGTCACCGGGCGGCGACCGCTCGGCAGCCGATGACCCATTTGACCTATGTTTGACCTAAATCGATCATTGTTTGGTATATAATTATATAGGCGCTCCACAAAAGTGTGTGTGTGTGTGTGTGCGTATGTGTGCGCGTGTGCATGTGTGTGCGTGTGTGTGTGTGTGTGTGTGTGTGTGTCTGTGTGTGTGTGTGCGTGTGTGTGTGTGTGTGTTTGTGTGTGACTTTCGGATGCAAAGGTGTCTAGAAAATGTGTTAAACATGCATACTTTGTTTTGCAAGTTGATTCATGACTGTCATACTATGCACACGCACATAGGCGTACCCCCCCCCCTTGACCAAAAAATGGCTGTTTTGGGGGGTTTGAACCCCCCCCCCCCCCCTTTTAAAATTTTTGCCGGTCTCGAGACTACTTTTAAGCGGTCTCGAGCGTCTAAAACCTGGTCTCGACCGACTAAAACCTGGTCTCGACCGGCTAAACCCTGGTCTAGGCCCCAAATTTTGTTGAAGATCTCCGGTCTCGGGCTTGAAAATTTAGAAAGTACTTGGTCTCGGCTTAGATTTTTTTTTACGGACACCCCCCCCCCCCCCCCCCCCCACACAATACATGCGAGTCTACATGTAATCATATCATTTTACTATTTCATGTACCACCGCACTATGGGTTTTAGTCCTGAATTCTGAAAACGAATTTAGGCTAAAATGTATTATATCTTCGTCATTATCTTCGTCACTAAAATATGACACTGTACTTAAAGGGATAGTTGAGTTTTGGTAGAGAGGGCGCTACATACAATGATTTTTGTGAGATAATGAAAAACTGAGTGAAAATTTTTAAAGAGCACAATATTTTAAAGCCAGGATAAACTTTATTTGATCAAAATCAGTTCAAAAACGGCTGAAATATCCATAATCATAGTCATTTGTAATAAATGTAGGGCCCCACACTTATTCGATAATTTTGAACCAGCCGTTAAAAATTAAAAAAAATGTTTCCTCTTTTCAAAAAGTAACAAAATAGGTATTTAAATAGTTGTTGGTTATTTCTCTATTTAATCACTATTTCAACAAAAAATCACATGCACAATATTGTATTCAAAATGGTTGAAACCGATGAGTGTTTAGAGAGCGCCCTCTTACGTTTTAACGGCTCTTTTTGAATGATAATATGATCTTTACTAAGTCATTTGTAATCTTGTGTTCCATTCTAGAATAATTATTAGTTTGTAGTCTAATGATGCAGGTTTTGGTTACTAAAATTCAGTTTCACCAAAACATTACTCTCCTTACCAGAACTCAACTATCCCTGTAAGGAATAGCGACTTGCGAAAACATATTTTAGTGACGGAGATATGACGTAGATACAATTTTAACATAATTTTAACTTAAAGTAGTTTTCAGAATACACCCCACTAGTCTTCAATTTTTACTTTACTGCAAATTAAAGACTCTTCATTAAAAACAAAGAATAAGGTACGGGAAAGATCAGAGTAAATTCAGTTAATACTACATTGTATTAGGCTTGATTTACTTGGCACATCATGAATTTCTTTCTCAGGTGACAAATCATACAAACAAGGCAATTACCGTAATATTTCTCGCCCGCTTGCGCACTTTTGGTTACAAACAAATGCAAGGTTGTGTAATTATCAAACATTATAAAGTCCTGCCATGCGTACGGAACCCAGGTTGCCCGGCGGAGCCTGGCGGGTCGCCGCCGGTACGCCTACGGGACACCTACAGGTGACCCGCCGGTCACCGTCCGGTCGCCGGGCGATTTCTTAAAAATCAGCCGGTGACCAGTGGGAGACCGCTCGGGAACCGGTGGGTCATCGGTCGGTCACTGCCGGGACGCCGCGCGGAGAAACTCCCTAATTTAGCCCAGTTGTGACCTAAAATCGACCGGTGACCGACGGGACACCGACAGGGCACCGCCCAGGCACCGCTGGGGCTCTACAGCCTGCTCGACTCCCCCAAAATCGTTGGGCGATGCCTAAATTCCAGCGGCGACCGAGCAGGCTACAAATCGGGCGGTCGCCGCTCTGAGTTGTGACCGTAGCATTAGGCTGAGCTTTAGTAACTAACAGTTATAACTCCAACATGCTCGAAAGGTATACACAATTACAAACGACTAACTAAAAAGCCTGTTATCATTATAAAGAGCCATTAAAACACAAGAGGGCGCTCTCTAAAAAACATTGGTTTGAACCATTATTTCATACAACATGTGATGTTTTGTTGAAATGATGATTAAATAGAGAGATCATCAAACACTATTTAAAAACCTTTTGAAAATTTTGGAAAAAGTGTAAGCATTTTTTTAAATAATAACAAATCATCGAATAAATCTGGGGCTCAGATTTATTCCGATCGGATATATTTATTGATAATCAGACGTTTCTGAACAGATTTTGAATACATTTTATTCTGTCATTAAAATTGTACGCTCTTTCAAATTTAACACTCAGTTTTTCATTATCTCACAAAAAAAGTTTCGTGCAGCGCCCTCTATACCGTTTTTATAATTCGTTTAAAGGGGTAGTTCAGTTTTGGTAGAGAGGGCGCTGCACATCACAATTTCTTTGTGAGGTAATGAAAAAGTGAGTGTCGTATTTGAGAGAACATGCACTTTTAATGGCAGAATAAACTTTATTTGGTCAAAATCGGTCCAGAAACGGCTGAAATATCAATAAATATATCTGATCTTATACTTTTTGGGGCCCAACTAATAAGATAATTTTTTCACAAAATTAAAAAAATGCTTACACTTTTTCAAAAATTTTCAAAATCGTTTTTAAAATAATTGTTGATGATCTCTCTATTTAATCATTATTTCAATAAAACATCACATGCATAATTTTGTATCAAAAATGGTTGAAACCAATCCCTTTTTAGAGAGCGCTCTCTTGTGTTTTAATGGCTCTTTTTGAATGATAACAAGGCTTTTTACTTAGTCGTTTGTAATTTTATATACCTTTCGAGCATGGTGGAGTTATAACTATTAGTTTATAATGTTACTGTCCAGGCTTGGTTACTAAAGTTCAGCCTTACCAAAACTGTAGGCTACTACCCCTTTAATTTGTCACGCGTAATCGGCATGACCGGTTTGACCAACACCATGCAGGCAAACAGATTGTGACATAACGGATGCTAAGGGGGCAATTGCCAAGCTCTTAAGCCCGGCGCAGACAGAGCCGACTCGACCCGATCCGACTGGTTTAAATCAGGCTAGAGTTGGGCCCGGTCGGTCGGAGCAGATTTATCGCGTTGAATCGGCCCCAACTGGCATCCGACTGTCTCTCGACTGGCAAAATGTGTGTCGCGAGGCACTGAAAACTGAGCCGTTCGGAATGACAACCAGTCGAGTCGGCTCTGTCTGCGCCGGGCATTACTTACCATGATATGATAATGATGGATGACATTGCAGTTAATAGTCGAACATCATCGCAGGTTAACTAGTGGTATAACCATTATAGGGTTATGAACTTTGGGACGATGAAAGATACGAATTGAAAGAGAAAAAAAGAAGATCACATAATTTATTACAGTTGTATATTAACATTATATAATGATGAGGATAGTGGTTGTGATTATACTGTTGCTAGTGATGATGATGATGATGATGATGATGATGATAATAATGATAGTGTTAACACCAACAAACAAACCATGATAATTATAATCATCACTGAGGCTCATCTTTTCTCAAAAGAGCCGTATATATATTTATCATTATACAAACGGTTCTGCTTCTCAATTTTCAAGAGCGCCATCTCGTGGCCATTTTAAAGAATGTAGTATGTTGCAGTGTCGGTATGGTCTACTATATGGAGCGTTGATGTCGATGCGATGGTAATTGGGAATTACGGTTCTAGACTCTATGTATGAATTTCACGCAGTCGTACACTGTATTTGTTTTGGTTGGTTTCATTTTCTGCATTATTTTGTCAAAATATACATTTACATCATGTTTTATCGTATAGCAGTTACAACGGGAAATGGCAAGAAGCCACGCCCAATGAATCCTCGTTTACCCGCAATGCAAACAATTTGCGTTATATCTACAATCTGTAGTACAGTTTTGGTAATGCTGTATTTTGAGCTTTAGTAACCAAAACCTGCAGAATAACACTGCAAACTAACTCCATCATGCTCGAAAGGTATAGAAAATTACAAATGACTAAGTAAACATTAAAAAAAGAGCCATTAAAGCACAAGAGGGCGCTTTCGAAAAAAGCATTGATTTCAACCATTTTTCATTAAATGCATGTGATGTTTTGTTGAAATAATGAGTATATAGAGATACGGTATCATCAGCAACTATTTAAAAACCTCTTTTGAAAATGTTTGAAAAAGTGTAAGCATTTAAATTGTTTTTTAAACATCATCGAATAAATATGGGGCCCCAGATTTATTCCGATCGGATATATTTATTGATATTTCAGCCGTTTCTGAACCGATTTTGATCAAATCAAGTTTACTCTGTCATTAAAATTGTATGCTCATTCAAATTTTACACTCAGTTTTCATTATCTCACTAAAAAAATGATTTCGTGCAGCGCCCTCTATACCAAAACTGATCTACCCCTTTAAGCCCTGGTCACAATTAAACCCACGATGATTTTGTCGCAGGGAATGTACATTTTCTGTCGTGGTTTAATTTCGTACGACTGTCGTGGAAGTGGTTCAAAATTAAATTGTACATGCTTTCACGACAGGGAAAGACATATAAGTCAGAAACTGTCGTGGAAATCTAGCCGGGGTACAAGTAATTTGAGAGCGTCGTGCGAATTTTGTATGACCATCGCACGAAGTACAGTAGTTGATTTCGTACACATATTTTTTGCGATTATCTCACGACAATCTCACGAATGACATGCGATTGTCGTAAGTTTGTCGCAAGAATTTACACCAAGCTTTAATTTCATTACATTTATTTATTTTCACATCCAAATAATAGTTTGACAAATGAAATACAACGACGTGCTGAAAAGTAAAGTACGTGTACTGTCATAATTAATGTAGCCAACGTAATAAAAACAAATGTATTTAAATTAATTTAATATCATAGGCAAAACAAAATTAAATGTGGATATCGGGAAACTTGAAAAAGGAGCAGAGCTTGTATTTTATAATAGGTTTTCCCGCTCAATTTGATACTTTTTCAAATTCATAAAGGGTCATTCAAATTCACGCATTGCCGCGTATTAAATCGTTGGGTTTGGTCTTTCAAATTCCGAATAAGTGCAGGCGAATTCATACATACGCATTAACTTTCGTGAATAGACACGGTAGTTCATTTATGGGCACTCGAATTCGCGAATGTACAGCCAAATGGCAATGACCGAAGAGGCGTCTGCGTAAACAACATGCCAATTTGAATGACCATCGATGAAAAGGTATGCTCTTTGTGTCAAATCGAATGACAATCGTGCAAATTCGTTTACCGGTACTCCAAAAGTGATTTTGAACGACTATGCACGAATTCGAATGCTGATTTGTTACGGCGATCGCAAATCGCGCGAATTCGTTTGCTTCTTTTATCAATATTAGAAATGAATGACACAATTGCGAATTTGAGCCTATTACTGTATACTAGCTAGCTCCACAACGTAATCATATAACGAAATATGCACACATTATGTGATGTAAGGGAGGCACAGCCCCATGCAAGAATAAACATAATTTAGATTTGTAATTATGTTACGCACACGGGGAACCAAACAAAATCGTTCTATTATTTCAAAATCGGCTTTGAGAATGACTGCGCAGAAAAAAAGTTTGTTTACCCAAGGGAAATTCCCGTATTTTGATTACCGTTGTTTTTGTTTTTCTTTTTAAGTTGTTTATTGTTACGTCATAATGTATGTGGCGCGTAAAGAGGAAGTATGCGCGCGCGCATTAGTGCTAGTGCGCGAAGAAAAAGTTTGTTAACCTTCAGGGAAATTCCCCTGTGATAGTTAGGGGGAACTCCCTCCTCTAAAAATCAATACACGTGTTTATATTATCAATTACATTTTGGCGAATTTTGTTAGCTAACATTTTCCTTTGCCAGAACGAATTTTCGGGTAACGGAAAATGGCTTTCTGGTAACTCCATTAACTATATCATTTGAAAAATAAAGTTATGAAATTTAAACAAATATATAGTTTTAAATCCATGATCGTCGCTCAGTAGGCTATATTCAAGCCCTGTAATGTAAAGTATCAGTATAATCTTTCCATCTCCCGTAATTAGACTGATTTGATTTAATCTAATTAAATTCGCTTTCGAAGCATGGAAACAGCCCGGAAACAGATTCATGAGGGCTATCATGTTTCCTGTATACTGAACATTTGGTAGTAATAGAACCAGGGATATGGGAGTGTAGAACTTTGTACAAACTAGATTATAGATAGGTTATCACTCGCTAAAACTTTCTTTAGATAGTAAGAATGATTTCCCTTTTCCTGGAATCAAAACAAAAATAGTTTCCTCGAATTTCTCAGCAAGTTTCATGGGCTTATCACATCGATATTTTGTTTTATATCGACGGCTTATCAGCTGTAGCCAGACCCCGAGCCAGACCACGCTTGACCTTGGGCCACCCTTGGCTCCCGGCAGCAGCGGGGTCACACCCCGACTGGCGACCCGGTATCGCACACACCGCGAACCCCCTTTGTTTGTAAACAAAGCCAACAACCTCTATCGGAAATGGATATGGCACACGCGCTAATTACGTAACAGAGCGCGGTTACTCCTCCAATCCAATCTGCTAGTTGTAACTAGATTGAAATTAATTATGTACTTTTAAACATTATAGCTAGAAATCTTCCATGCAAGTTAACGCGGCTGTATTTCACGTGGCATAATGATGTTTTAGCAGGTAGAATATATTCGGCGTAACAATTGGGATCTTTTTATAACCGGGTCATAAAGAAAGGAAAAAGGGGGGCTTCGCAGAAACCAACACTCCCCAAAATGATCTACTTTGCACAAGCCGGTCATGTGACTATTGACTAGCCAATACACACCGGCGTTAGAAAGGAGGTTCGAGCGAACCTGCTCGTGTGTGTATGTGTATAGTTGAAGAGATCGCTCGCTGTGGATCCCGTATGCAGGGTTAGAACTTCGATCTAATCGCGCCGCTTTTTCGGAATAAAGCAAGGAAATTGCAGCATGTCCCGATACTCCGATGGTTTCTAGGGATGTAGACGATGGGCATGTCGAGCTAGAATGTTGGAAAATGATGTCCGACCAAGTGGGAGAAGTAATGACAACTTCGAATGCTCCGGTTCCCGCTGATGTAGGCTTGTCGACGGCCTATGATAGGTGAGCGAACCAGCGATGACCTATTTATCGAAAACAAAAAAAACTTACATGCTATTTTTGATAAAATTGTACAAATCACAGCCACTGGTGTATGCATTTTCGTTATTTGCTTATTTTTCATTTTGTTTCAGCCGATTATTTGGATTCATGACGACTGAAGGGGACGAAGGGGCGCAGAAAAAGGCCATGTTGAACAAGGTAAGTTTTTGACCCGGTACGTATTGCATCCGACCGCTTGTGTTAGCGGGCCCTACGCCCATAGCTATGCTAAACGTGTACGTACGCGGCACTGGGAAACGTACGCGACTGGCGGCTTGCTTAGTCCTGCATGGCTTATATTCATGTGGCGTTGGAGTTTGTGTTGATGTAATGACTAATGTGTGTAGATTGGTAAATTAAGCCCTGGCTGCAGCTGGAATTCTCTAGAACAGGCTAAATGTTGATGATGGTTTGAAATGTCCACGGTTTTATGGAACGCTGTATGTTAGCTCTTAAAACCCACCATGGCCATGCAAATTTATTTTGTAATATGCGCGGTGCGATTGTTTCTTGAATTGGTTGATGCACGATCATCCAGATAAAAAAAAGCAAATAAACCTTCAAAAATACAATAGTCGTCTGTTTTTGTCCTATTTTCATCTGAATTTTCACTACTTTCTTCCTTCTAATTTAGTGGAAGCGGAAGATAACAAGCGTCACAGGCAGTTGCTTTAGGGTTGTTTAGTATAGGTTTTGTGTTAGGATGAGCACGCATGCAAAAAACGAGCGTGCAATGCACACTGTAACTGTGATCAGCGCTGTGCTATGCACAGCGCTGTGACGATACGTCGCTCGAAATGTTTGGGGATTTTGCGACGAGGTGATTTATCAACTTTAAATGTTTTATTTAATTTTGTTTAGATCTAACCATGCATTATTCCCTCAACCTACCGTACGTGAGATATAATTTGTTGAAAAAGAATGATAACTTACCTCAAATTGATGATTTATTATGGTAGACCTTGTCATATTCCTTTGATCGCTGCAATGATGAACCCGAAAACTCGTCGGCAATTGGTACCGGTAAGGTCACTCAAGTGACTTGTACCGGTACCTCCTATCCCAGCATGCATTGCTGACGAGTTTTCGGGGTCATCATTGCAGCGATCACAAAGGATTATGACTAGGACTACCGTAATAAATCATCAATTTGAGGTAAGTTATCCTTTTTAGCCTCGGTCATTTCAAAATTTTCACCATTTGCAATATTGAAGCCCATAATGCATTTCATAATTTCGTAAGCATGGTAAGTATGAACCCAGATATAGAATTAGAAAGTAGTAAAAAAAAAATTTTTAATATTGTGTTTACCGTTATACTCGCGGTAAACACACTACAGTATGCCAGGCGCCATGCTTCGCACGGCGCCTGGATAGGTTATGCACGCTGGTGCTCTACGACCAACTATAGAAAACCCAAAAGTTGCTCTTTTGTGTGCACAATATTTTCGTGATGATACAATACTTACCATCTACTCCTTCACAAATATGTGATCTAACCTGCCGCTAGATGAAAATGATGATTTGTAGCTCATTTTCCATGTAAAATCTGTGATTTAGGCACCAGCCCGACCTTTGTCTGTGTCATAGCGAGACTTCGAACGGGTTTTCAATGAAAGCTTTGATCGCGCTTGGGTCGCGCTTGGCTCTCCATTCAAGTCGCCCGATTCCAATTAAACGGCAGATCTGACGCGTTTAGTGGTCCGTTGAAAATCCGTTCGAAGTCTCGCTTTGACACGGACAGAGGTCGGGCTGGTGCCTAAATCACGGATTTTACATGGGAAATGAGCTACAAGTACAAATCATCATTTTCATCTAGCGGCAGGTTAGATCACATATTTGTGAAGGAGTAGATGGTAAGTATCGTATCATAATATATTTCACGAAAATATCGTGCACACAAAAGAGCAACTTTTTGGTTTTCTATAGTTGGTCATGGCGCTCTGTAGAGTTAGACGATATATGGACTTATTGTCAGGGGAAATTACCAGAACCTCGGATGTTGAAACTGTGCTTGGAAAGTGCGGAAAATTTAGAAAAGTGTAAAAAACAAAAACAAACAAACAACAACAGAGGGCTAAATTATTGTTAGAAAATGACATAAAATAATGCGTTTAGCCTCTACAGGCTAAATTTAACTCGCTCTTAAGAATTTGAGCCAAAATTTTAATAGTGAGAGGTGAATTGTATTGAAACAATGATTGATATGCTTCTTGTTTTTGCACATCTCAAATAACTGCATTTCACAAGAATAAAATGTTCCACAACAATGATTGTCAAAAAAGAATGAAGACTGAAGAGTTAGCCACATATCAATCAAACATGGCAAGGCACTACACATGTAAATGTACAGTTGTGTATAATTTATAAATCGAAGCTTGTCATACATTCAAACCTGTGTATAGTGACCACCCAAGGGAAACAAGAAAAGTAGCCACTGCAGACAGGTGACCTCTATAGACAGGTTCAATGACATTGGTTTTCTCTGCAAGAGATCACTTTTGGTGGTCACTAAGTACATGTATAGGCAGGTTGGCTAGACAGGTGGCCACTAAGACACAGGTTTGACTGTATATATTTTGCTACATAGCGAACCTTGCTAGCCACATTTACGCTAAATAACGAACGTTGCCAGCAAAGCTTCGCTAAAATCAAAAGACGATTAGCTCCTAGAATAATGAAAAATAATGCACCTAAAATTTGTAAACCCCTGTTATTTAGATCCAGTGAAGCTTTCATATTTTCATATTTTTCAACTTAAATTTATCTTCAACTACAAGAAAAGAATGTAGTTCCTAACATGAAAATCTCATCCAGCAGTCTGCTTGGGCAAGTCAAATTACAACATTTATGAGTTTACATGCCCAAATGGGCCAGTAGAGAAAAAAGTTAGTGTGTAGGCTTGCTGTAACCTGAACAAAAAAAATGAACTTGTGAGGCATTCATAAATGATTTCTATAGAAAAAAAGGTTTGTGTGGAGGGTTGCCATTCAGGGCTTTCTTTCAGTAAGCATTGTATCAGCCAGTTCATGAGCATGTTTTTATCTCTTGTATTTTGTTTTGGGAAAAATGAAACTCCTGTTGCCCTGAAACAGATCTATGATGCCAAAAGAAATCACAAAAAATACAAATATTTTCATCAGAAGCCTTTGTAATGACATCACTAAATTGCCTTTTCTAGTCTACAATTTTCAATTTTCAGTTCATTTTTTATGGAAAATTAACTTTTTAAAAAGTTTTCAATAGAATTGACCTTATTTAATTACCCATAAATGTGAAGGATTCTATTAAATAGTGAAGCCATGCAGCTCATCTTTATTATTAATTGATTGTGTTTTGATATTTTTAAGTTGAAGAAATAAAATACTATTATCAAATAGATAAATAAGAGCAATTTTCCCAATTGACACAATGGGTCATAAAGTTCCAGGATTATGGACAGCGGGACACTCTTTTCTCTAATGACAATTTGGAAAGGTTATGAATGAATTAAACCCAGGGGCCAATTTTCTAGTACTAGAAATTACACCAAATAATGTTGATCATTGATGCAAACATTCTCTTGATTGAGAACTACAGAATCGAGATGGAATGGATTAAAGATGGTGTTCATTTGTTGACTTTTACAAGATCAAACGACGAAAACAACAAAAACAGTTTTTTTTTCTTTAATAGATAACTCCAAATTGGCATTTAATGCAATGTGGAAGTAGTGTGGGAAGATTGGTAAAGCGTGTGCTTTCCATCCGTGAGATCCCGACTTTTAACCATAAGTACGTGCCCACTGCATTTTTCCTTCAGCAAGACAATCCACAATTGCTGCTCTCTACCCAGGTACACCTATAAATGGGTACCATGTTCGATTAGCCTTGCTCCATTGGCAGCATATGGCTAGTATGCTCCCCAGGGAGTTGAGAAAGTATTAGTGCTGTCGATTTCGGGAGTATTTCCCTCCCGGGACTCGCGATAATTTTTCGGGCGAGTCACGGGTACCCGAAATTTATCGATTTGTTGATTTCGCTATCGGCATGTCACGCCGCTGGGAAAACATGTTCATTCAAGTGACAAAAATTGAGCGCATTTATGACAATAAATCATCTTCTAAAATACAGCAAAATTGTAAATGAATTATATTTTTAGCATTTCTGACATGATTTTAACGGAATTATGTTAACATGATGTTCAAATTGACCTTGATTACGACATTTCTGATGAGAATAGGACATCAATGATCTAAGTGACCGATCGTATCTTCAACACACTTCACTGAATATGATTGTCATCGCGCCACTATTTTGGGCTATTATCTACCAACAAGCGATTATCATTTAGTAGATCTAATAAATCAATGACTCCCAATACAATTTTATGTTCCATTCGTATTACGTAGTTCAGGCGAAGCAGCGAAAACCTGTCGCAGTTTCGCAAACCAAAAACCGCAACACGTGTGTCTGGTTTTCGCTGCTTTGCCGTGAGTGAATCCAGGACCTCCTAATCCGATGCATGATACAGGCGCTCTAAAAGCCACCATGCCTGGTTGATAATAACAACTCGCACAACAAATTCTAGAAAATGCATTAAATGTTATGGGCATGACCTTGGCCTTGCTGCAACTTACTACGTACCTGTGAAAGATCGTGAAGTTTTGATTTCTGACTGCCTTTTAAGAATGGCCCCCACACCCCAGTCCAAATAAAATATACAATTTCATCATTTTTACTACAATTCACTTTCATTCAGTGTCATTTTATTTGTCATTTTACCGGTTACAAAGGATTATGTCAAATTTGGGGGCTCTTTTGAGGCATTACAGCTCGGTTAAATCGTCCAGAGCCCTTGTGCATTTTTTCAAGTATGCAAAACAAGCTTGGCTTTCATGGAACAAGTGCTATGTGTTTGATTTGATATAACCCTCTTGCTTTTTTCATCAAATTTTATGAAATAAAATTACTTTGAAGATTTATAGTTAGGTGTGCTATTTGCTGAAAATAAAGAACTTTTTTTAAATTTCTTCTTCAGAAAGCTTCAGAAAGGCCAACCCAAGGGCCCAATAATATAAAATCTGCATCATAAAAAAAATAATATTTATGGATGTTTAAGTTACATACAAATGTGCAGTGGATTATAAGAGAGAAATTGAATGAATAAATCATATTCATCCATGGATGTTTTAATTTGAACGAAAAGTACAAGTTCATTTAGTATGGAAAAGGGTGAAAGTTCATTTTATATACACCTTTAACAGTTATAAATTGGGTATCAGAAAAGGAAAGGCAAGAATAAATTTGTAGCTACAATGTATTATATGCATTATCTGAAAAACAATAGAATATTTAGAAAATGTCAAATATGTCTTGAACCATATCTATATAAAAACACACACAATCACATGCAGGAAGAGGGAAAATGGATGATTAAAACAAACAAAAAACACAATTTTATGATCCAAATAGTCAATTGGCCTGTTTACACTGGAGTGGAGTAATTGTGTCACAGACTCACAATTTATACGTGTATTAGTATTAGTCTAGAAAAGGGAAATGTGTTTACACTTTCTATTACAGTCGTTTGAAGAAGTGCTTTCAATAAGTATCCATGAGTTAGTCATCAAATAATGGTGCATGTATCTACTAGAACCAGTGACTTCAAACATATCAGGGAAACTGGCCCAAAACATTGAGTAAATGAAAATGAGCAGAAAAAAATAAGAAATGAGCTTCACTGGACTTTGTACCTGAGACCATTGAGGGTTTTTTGAGGATTTGAACGCAACTCCAAAAAATCATACACAATGTCAATGTCATGATTTGGATAACTTTGTTATAAAACAATGTTCCACACTAAAAATGGCCTGGCTAGGAAAACCCCAAGCCAACATCCTTTGAGAATATGGCCTCTGTTAAAGTCAAATAACAGTATTGGGAAAGTCACTGAAAACATCTACAGCCTAGGAAATAATTTTTAGACCAAGCACTTTTTGCTCAATTTTTAATATTGTTTACACTATTTTCTCAATTTTTAAGATTGTTTACACTATTTTGTCACTTTAATTATATTTTACAGAAACAAAAGTTCATAAAATATATAAGGGGGTATAGTCAATGGGATTAGGAATGCCTACAACAGATTTTATGTCTTGAACTTGAAGAAAACATGAATTTCATGAATAATTGCGTGGATTTTTACCATAAAAGGTATGGGTTTTATACACACGTTTTCAATGCATAATGGAACTTTTTAATGATTTTTTTTCTGTAAGTAGTGCTTATATCATAGAAATGTCTTTCCATTCTTTGTGGGGCTTGTTTATGAGTAAAATAATTACTGATTAGAGTTGCCAAGTAACAGTCAATTTTTCTTATCAAAGAAGTAAGACAAGGTGAAGATGACCTCTATCCTGGTGTACTGCTAAAGCACAGGCAGTCAGCATCCTAATATTATTTGCTTCTCCAACAGAGTTCAATGCCACTTGGCATCTCTCACCAAGAATCAAAGTGCTAATACAAGTCACACTAGGAACTGGAGAGACCTGTCTATAATATAATCACAACTTACAGGGGAAAAAATCAACAAATTTTGCAGTTTTTATTAAAAATGTATCACCCATGCCTTTTATGTACATGTAATGAATGGACAAAATCCATACAATTTGTATAAAATTCATGTTTTTAATCAAATTGAAAGCAGAAAATATGTGGTAGGTACCACAAACACCATTGACTATACCCCTTTTGGAATTAACTAATTTTTTTTTGAAATATTATAAAATGGACAAAATAGCGTAAAACGTCAACAAAATTGATCAAAAAGTGCTTGGTCTAATAATTGTTGCCAAGGCTGTATATTGGCCTAACTAATTGATCAATATTGTTGAATAAGTATTCAAAAAGGGCTTGTGTGGTAAAATCCGAACCTAAGCATCGTTAAATGCAGCAATATCGAAAGAAATCCAATGGCCGCCCGTGAAATTTATAAATCCACAGCCCTGGAGATTTCGACAAGCCTGCATACCGGAAACCACGTGGAATCCACGTGCGATTCCGCGTTGGCGGTACAATTTGAGGCAAATCAGTTTTATAATTTTGCAAATATGTCAATTAGTAGGCAGTTTCTTGGCCAAATTTGTATAATCCCATATTAGTCAAATTATATTCTTTCACATGGTTGGTAATAAGAGCGTACATTTCATTTTTTTCCCCCCCACTACTGCCATTTACCTTTAACCAATTGCCTACAGGAACCGGGTGAGCTCTGTATTAGGGAATTGCAAAATGTAGTACCATATTTGTCGGTGTATTAACCGCTCCGGTGTATTAACCACACCCCCTAAAAAAAAAAAGTGCATTTAATATGGTCGTGTATTAACCGCACCCCCTTTTTTTTTTTTTTTTTTTGAAAAAAGGTGCGGGTAATACACCGACAAATACGGTACTTCAGGAACAGGGGGTGTATTCTGAAAATGATTTTAAGTCTATGTCACTAAAATATTTTTTTTCCTAATACTAATATGTATTCATTTACCACAGCTTCAGAATACCGATTTGGCTAAAAATATTTTAGTGACATACATTAGATACAATAAATTTTAGCTTTAAATGTTTTTCAGAATACACCCTGAGGTTAATTGTTTTATATAAAGACATGCATGTAGCATTATCATGTAATGTGATATACATTTGCTTATTCCGGACTGCACCCTAGTAAATAGGAAACAGTACGGTGGGTTGGATTGGCAACTCGTGATTTACTGCGTGTCCCATGCTTGTGTGTTAGCACCGGGCGGATAAATGCGTAGTCTTCAAGAACACAATACACTATAAACAAGTGTTTATTTTTTATACTGAACGCACAGTGTATACATGATGGCTGCATCTATTGGGTTTGGGGGTTGCTTAAGCTTGGAAGGAATGCTCCCCTTGGAGTGGAGATGGTGCACACAATGTGTGCTGGTTTGCATTGCATCCTAAGACTGAGGTGAGAACAGTGTAAAGCGCTTAGAGTTGATTGGATGATATACATGTATATATATTAGGTGCTTTTAAAGGGGAATTAACCCTTATCCTTTTGACTTACTGGATGTGATGAGAGCATAACTACTATCATTGCTAGTCACTTATTTCCTCATGAATATTCCCGATTACAAAAATAATCAATATTTTATGGACCACTGTCGTCTGCTTTCAATGCCCATAGGAGGCGGCCATTTCTTCAACTACTCGCGGTGAAATGACGTGGCAGGCGGAGAACACAATAGCATTATCGTAACCCACTATTGTGTTCTCTCTCTGACACGTCATTTCACCGCGAGAAGTTGAAGAAATGGCGGCCTCCTGTTGGCATTGAAAGCAGACGACAGTGGGCCATAAAATATTGATTATTTTCATTATTGGGAATATTCATGAGAAAAAGTGACTAGAAATTACAAGAGTTATGCTCTCATCACATCCAGTAAGTCAAAAGGATAAGGGTTAATTCCCCTTTAAATAAAATCTGTAAATTATTATTGTTATTATTATTAAGTATCAAAGTCTTGTACCTAGATTAACACTTCTTCTTCCTTTTCTTGTAGGCCATTGCCCAGCTTGAGCATGAGATCAAGAAGAATCAGGTCAACGACCCGAGAGTCTACTGCAAGCTGGGCCACTACCATCTACTGCTGGGAGAGTACAGCAAAGGTCAGTGCACTTTTCAGTCATCCATTTTGTAGTGAACTTTTTTCAAAGGTCATTGCACTTTTTAATGTACATGTAGCCAAACCTTATGAACTAGTCACGGAGAGTCGGCAGAAAAAGGTATTTTGGTGGTAGTTATGGTGATGATGATGATGATGATGATGATGATGATGGCGATGGCGATGGCGATGACTATGATTACGATGATGATGATTGTAATGGGAATGATGAACGGAACTTTAAGTATCTGATAACTAGTATCCTTTTAATGCATATTTGTACTGTTTTCTCCAGATCTAGGGCTTGTAATCAGTGACAAAAAAAGTCCTTGGGGCTTTGGATCACTGAGAAAGTTATGCAGGCCAAATCTTACTTGCCCTTTAGTTCAACCTAATATCAATTAAGTTTTTGTGTGATTCTTTGGTTTTGACCATCTAAATCCAGCTTTAGGCAACCAAACTTCAGAAATCCTGTTCACAGGGCTGTCTTCGAAAACAAGAACAAGTTAATTTTTAGTCCTGGTTTATCAACACAGGATACAAGATAGTGATCGTAAATAGTTTAAGTTTGTTAAATTCATCACATTTTTTGTTTCTTTTTCTTATATTTTTAGCTTTATCAGCCTACCAGAAATTCTTTACGTTGGACAACGAATACTGGAAGGTAAGTCAGTGTTAACTCTTTTAATTCTTACTGACATCCTCTACTCTAGGATTTTGAAGGTATTCATTTTCTCGTAGCGCATTTTGAAAATGCGTTGTCTAATTTTGAGAAGGTAATTACAATGTTCCCGATGACTTTGGCATCATTTTCTTGTAATGTATTTTGAAAATGCATTCTTTAATTTTGAGAAGGTAATTACAATGTTCTCCTTGATTTTGGCATCATTTTCTTGTAATTCATTTTGAAAATGCATTGTCTAATTTTGAGAAGATAATTACGATGTTCCGAATGATTTTCTGACATCATTTTCTTGTAATGCATGCAACCTCAAACTGTCCAAAGATAATGACGATGTTCTGGCCGATGATATGAACATCATTTAGATCTCAGAGAATATGACATTGCTGCTGATTACACGTCATTTTTAAATCATGCATTAAAAAAAAACTCGTTGTAGTCATGCCGATTTGAAGGGTAAATGGCTCCAAATATTAAATCCATTTTGTTGATGCCAATTATGCCTACTGTAAGCGTAGATTATCCTCCAGAGAGGAGTACAAAAAACGTTTAATATGTTTTTATTGGGTTCCGGGCCGGGTCCTCACCAAGTCAAAAATTTGAAGCAATTTCCAAGCCGGGATTTTTCTTCCGGGCCCCAGGGCCTCGTTTCATGAAAGTGTCTTAGCTAAGACCGTTGTCTTATCTTATCTGGCGCGGAGCTACAGTGCATTCCGCACAGAGCGTTGATAGCCGTTTGAAATTCAAAAGCTTTGTTTATTAGTTACTAGCTCCGCGCCAGATAAGATAGACAACTGTCTTAGCTAAGACCTTTTTCATGAAATGGGGCCCTGGCTTACTCCTTGTGTCTGGTATGGTACAGGGAATGCCAATTTCATGTTATTTCGTGCCAAGTGGAAAAGGAAATAGTGAAATAAAAACATGCATTTTATAAAGAAAATGTTTCTGTACCATTTAAGCGCTTAAATTGCTGCTAAATTATATTTAACAAGGTCTTCTAAAAGTTTGATGTTATTTTGACTATAGAATTGACATCTCAATGAAGCCTTTTAATTTTGTAAACAAAAAAGGTTTTCTGATTCAAAATGTATATATTCAGAAGAAGCTGAATTATATCAAAATCCCCAAACTATTATGGCATGTAAGACTGTTTTATTATCCTCGTCATTTCTTAATTTACTAAGAACATTATGTAATACTTCATACATGTATGTTTTTCAAATGGATGTTTATGTAAATGTATCACATATTCTTCTACATTTCTTTATTTTTAGGATGCAACTTTTCTTTATGGACTGGGGATGGTGTATTTCCATTTTAATGCGTACCAGTGGTAAGTCACAAAGCCATTTCTTTTATTGTGGTGCTCAGTCTTACGTTATAATCTTGATTTGTTTAATTGCTTATTTCATAGATTATGTCATGAATGTGAAGAATGAGATAAACGTGAGAGAGAGAGAGTAAAATGTTGAAAGTTGTGAAAAAGACAGTTCTTAACCCTGTGTATCATATTTGATGCTACATAAATATAAACATTATTTGTGAATTCAATGAGATGAATATATCTGAGAATGTTTAATATGTGAGAGAGAAAGTAAAAGTTTTTCAATGAACTTTGCATACATGTCCTTCTTTGTTCATGTTGTGAAATTTCAAATTAAAATGTACCCAAAGTTCATTAATTTTATACATAAACATTGTCTTTCATATGTTGTGCATGAACCTGTGCATTTCCATCTGAATTGTTTATTAACTCATAGGAAATACACACAGTAAGAGAAGGTAACATTCTCAATGGAGTGCATAGGAGGCCAATATAGCCAGTTGCCAATTTATAATGGCGCCCTCTCTCTGTAAAGCTTGAACAGTGCAGCATCAACAACAACACTCCTCTGTTGCTCTCACACGTTGTATTAAAGTTCACAAAAAGCCCCGGTTTCTTTGTCTGGTTCTGTCTCCACATGTACATGTAGTGAACGAAAACAACTGATTTATTGTAGGGTATTTTTTGCTCTTTTTTTTCCTTTGAGTGACAGTCAGCAGAAAATGATTATTAATGATTTTTGTTTTGATGAGATTTGGGGTTACAACGGTGATGTAAAAAACTATCTGTTACGAAGAACATTAGTGCATTCTCATGCAAGAAATGTTCATTTATACAGTAGTACTAGAAAATATAAAGCTAGCTGTGAAAATATCTTGCAATTTCCATTGATTTGCTGTGATTTTTTGTTACTGTCCAAGTCTGTGTTTCAGATTAGCTGTGTATGACTTTAAAAATGTAAAAATCTCTTTGTTTATATTATTTATACTGTGGTTATTCTCCGTGCATATTTGTTTAATATAAATATTTAGTGCAACACTGAGTATGAAAGTGTATGTTAACTGTTATTGTGTATGAGTTTGTGTGTTGTGTGTGCCCGAGTATCAATTGTACAGTATGTAAATTTCATATGGTACTTACAAGTATGTAATGTATTTTTGAATCCCCTTTAGGAGAGAATACAAAATTTATTTTGTCTGACCATGGACCCATAATTTATGAAATTCACTAATACGTTCGTGGGTATTTAAACAAGACTATGTGATTGGCCAGATGATACCTAGAAAGTGGACAAGGAAAAGAGGTTGATTCCCCACATTTATATTCTCAATATAATTTAATTTTGGTCTTGTTTATATGAGGAAAAAAAATGAAACGTGTATATAAAAAGATACATATTATATATATTTTTAAAGGAGCAATTAATTTGAGTTGAAATAAATAAGATAAAAGAAAGAAGAAAATTTAAAAAAAAGATTGGCGTAAATATTCAAAATGAATGAAGAACGCCAATAAACTTAAACAACAACAACAACAACATGATCTTCTGCAAGGCCAAAGAAGACAACTTTACTTGATCAAATAATATGTTTTACATCTAGTGGAAATACAGCAAATACTATTTGTAAAATTGTACATGAAAGTTTATTTGTACATTTACGTGATTTATATTCAATTACTATTTAATGATGACATTTCATAACCATTGTTAATACAGTGATTAAGCACTTGTTAAAACATGGAAATAGAACAAAATCATGGAAAATCTTCCAAATTGTTTATTTAAAAGAGATTTTACTGAATTTTCAGTAATAACATATGAGTAATATTAACCCCTTGACTACAGGAAATGGGATGGTTGTGTACAAAGTCTATGGGGATTTCAGAAACTCGAAGGGAATGGGTTAAGTCTGTTGACAAGTAACCCCACCCCACTCCGTTCCAGAAAATATAATGTTTTTTTTTCCTTCTTCTGAGCTTGAGACGGCCTAGTTTGCATACAAACAGACATAGAGGTGGAGCAGGTGGAATTAGCCAGTCAGCTTAAATATTGATAAGCCCCCTTCGAGCTATCCATGGATCAATGGCCAAACTCATAGACATAGGTCTGAGTATCACCAAATCCAGGGACGAGAAATATACTCACAACTTGAAACAATTAGCAAATCAGTTTTATATCACAGGGATATATTCATCGATGAAATATAAGTCCCTTATTTGTCGCATTTTATGATGATGGTGCTCCCAGGCCAGCAGTATGACCTGTAAACAACGACATAGATCTCAGAATTAGCAATTCACTTTGTGCATAAATTAGAGATTTTGAAGCGTGGAGATGCTTACACCGTGGTTCACCATGTTGAACAAGGCTAGTTTGGCAAAATACACAAGACTCATTCAATGTGTATTACACACCGTGCACAAGGTGTTAGCAAGAGGGCTCGGCATCTGATTTACAATTGCGAACAACATGCATAAATCAGGGCTCGATACTCGCACTGGCCCAGGGCCAGTGAAACTGCACTTCGGTCCAGCAAAACTGTATAAAAGTAATATTTTGGTGGCCCGATCGGGCAAGCAGATTTTTTAACCCAACATTGACAGAATTAGAAAACTCCTGTTTTCTTCCATGTCAATTGTTATACTTCATCTCTAATGATTCACATGTTTGATCAGGAAAGAGTGATATTTTGAAAAGTAAAAAGTAAAAAGTTTACTCATGAAATAACATTTTCGGGCCACCGGAAAAGGGGAAGAAATTATTTCACTGGCCCGATGTAAGTGTGGAGCCCTGTATGAATTGTCAGTGCAGTTAGTTAATCAGCCTTGAAGAGCAAATCTGGTTTTACTTGACCATATTATCTATGACTGGTTAGTTTTTATTGACCACACTACCTACAAATGTATGTAATATCGGCCAGGTCAAATTATAATTCATTATCCCGCTTCGAGGCATCCATTGATTAGTGGCAAAATTCACCTGACCAAAACCATCTATAGGAGAGAAATGTACACAGAAGTAGCAACCACTTTGATATAGAGGTAATAATCCTATCCAAGGACATATCATCAGTTGAGAAACAGAAGGGCGCTTAGTCACTTTTTTGTATAATTTGGAGATAATAATCATGTTTAAAGTTTGGGATCCCGTTGAATCCAAATGATTGAAATGATCATGTAGAAATCTTGTTTTGTCATAAAATATTTAACGAATGAGATATAATCACTATATCTGGAATTCTGGCATCACATAGAGGAAGTTTGAATCTTCAAGATGGAGGGCATAACTCATTTTAGCCCAAAACTGACTTAACGCCCTTCTCACTCTCACCCGGTGATATCTGTAATTTACTCGAAGATAGCCGTCACCTTTCTGTCCATCCTTTGTCCTCTCCATTTCAGCTTTCCTCGGAAACCTTGTAAGAGCTAGCAACAACAACAAAAATGTGTGTCGGTTCACGTTCTTAGTACTGTCTGTAGTTTCATTTCCACTTGATTATAATTTTTCTTTGAAGCCAGGTGAAGGGGAAAATAATGTCTAGCAAGGCCTTGAGCAAAGGCTTTGTGTAGCCAGGATCTTATGATAACTACCCATCCTCCCTCTTAACCCATCAATGACGATCGCCCACAAATTTGTCGTTTGGTAGTCTTTCATTTGAGCAAGAATATAACAAGTTACAAAATGAAAATAATTTCTCTATCATATTTGAGCCATATGTTGTAAAAGTTATTTTTTAATTTTTTGTATTAGTACTGGCGAAGATCACAATGATTGAGGAAAATACTTAAATTGGCATCGCATTGTCACTTTTTCAAATTCCATTTCATCATTAAAATTGGCAATTTTGCAACAAGCAGATTTATGTTTTTAAATTACAAATAAATCAATATCTTTCACCTATTTTTAAAATCAGGATTGGCCAATTTGATGAGGGAAATAATGATTTATTTTGCCTTGAAATTATTCTTGTAATAGATAGGTTAAAGAGATAGTCACGTATTGGTCTTTCTGGGAACTTGTTTGCCAGTGTTTTTCTTTTCCACTTGATTTGCCAATCCTATTGTGTTAATACAGGACCCACTGGGTTCGGCAGGCAGTGGGTTAATTTTGTTTGAAATTTGCTTTCATTTTGACATGTTCACCATTTACCTACAGATGTACATGTCAACATGATAGCTAGTTGGTAGTTTCAACAATGTATGTTTGTGATATCTATCTATTGAAGCTGCTGTTAACAAAACGTTGATGTGGATGAGGATTTTATTAACCATAATTATTCGCAACTTGTATTTTCAATGTCATTTCTGTCTAGTAATACAAATCTAGAGCAAGTGGACTACAGGTAGCTTTAAATTACATAATTGTTTTGTCATGCTGAATGTGTGTCGGGTTCATTTTATAGCCAGGATGTAAGCTTCCATTTCGCCAGGATGAATTGCCAGGCATCAATTTTTATCCCACCATTCCTTTATATTCATAATTCATTTAGGTTCCGTTTCATGCCATCCACAAAATGTATGTCGGGTCACTACTCACTAATGATGGTTTGCTTTGACCGTTCACAAGTACGTAGGCCTACATGCTACATCTTGCGGCAATTTTAATGGTCATTTTCAAAAACTTCATGCATTTTACTTGAAGGTGTAGTATCCATTGTCACAAAGGCCACTTGATTTTATTATGCTTCAAATTAAAATAATGGACCAAAAATGTATGCTGGGTTCATCTTTGCGTGAAGCTCTGTTGCATCAGTCAATTGTAATTATGTTTTTTAATTAAATTCATCTGGCATTTTGCAACCAATTTTACTTTTTTAACAGCTATTAAAAGTGTGTCAGGTCACCTTGCTTTCTGTACATACTGTAAGGTATGCACAGTATGACTTAATGTGTGTGTGTGTGTGTGTTTGTGTGTGTGTGTACATATACCTATACTGTATTTTTATTTTACCGAGGGGGGGGGGGGAGTTCTCATGTTTATTGATGTCACATGTATTTGCCGCTTTTACAGAGCCGGTAGCCTTCTTTAGATGTGATTTTGTTACTGCCATTAGGCAGGGGATCGGTAGCTGCTCCCCATGCAAGACTTACGACTAGAACTCGAAAATATGATTCAATCACCCCTGTCTTACGAAACTTGCATTGGCTTCCTGTTCATAATCGCATATTATTTAAACTACTTGTCTTTGCCTTTGAATGCTTCCATGGAGTAGCCCCTGAATATTTATCCGAGTTATTAATTTCATACAAACCAACTCGTAGCTTAAGATCAAGCGGGAAAAATCTGTTTGTTGTTCCTTTAATGACGACCAAATCATATGGTGAACGCTCTTTTGTATACGCCGCTCCAGTCTTATGGAACGCACTCCCAATTGATCTCCGGAATATTAGTGACTTAGACAAGTTTAAGGCTGCTCTTAAGAAGCATTTGTTCAATAGTTAATTTTTCATGTTCATGAACCCAGTGTCCAACACCATTATGTATTTTCTTTGCTGTTAAGTGATTCTATAGTCTGTGCTTTTGTTTGTCTTTCTTGTTTTAAGCGCATAGGGACATGCCTTGGCTATGTGTTATGCGCTATAAAAGAACTGAATATTATTATTATTATTATTCCGAAACCCGAGCGGAGCCGCAGCTTCGTTTAGCTCATGCCTCAGAACGGGGCTACCTTTAGAACTTAAAACATGATTATCTTTTAATGAAAGACTAAAAGTGACTTAGCGCCGTTTTGTCTCTCAACCGATGATATGACAGTACAATAAGCTGGTAATGACCATGCACCTGTTGCAACATGACACGTTTACGATCATCACATTTTCTTCCGTGTTTCAAGATTTCACATGACTTTGCGCACATGCAGCAGGTCACGTTTACGATAATCACATTTTCTGCTCCTTCCGTGTTTCAAGATTTCACATGACTTTGCGCACATGTGACCCAGTCTTGTGCGATTGATAGCCAAGTGTGCGTGCGATCACATGTTGGGTTTCTTACGATTAAATGAAACCATTCAGTGTCGGAATCACGTATAATTAATCCTTCACTCTGCAACATGATTTTAGAGGTGTGTGTCGGTAATTAGTAGAAATGGCTTCATGATCCTTCATTAACAAGTTTTGCACACCAGGCAACTCCAAAAGACATTTGAAGGTTTTTAAATTACTGCAGGGCAGTTGTTCATGTATTTGTCCTTTTGCATGAGCACAACATGAATGTCAATAATGTATAAATTTACAAATGTGTGTGGTCAGTGGCTAAGCTACGGGGGGAGGGGGGGGGGGGGGGTGAGGTATGGGGGCATATGCCCTCCCAATAATTTGAAGGGAAACATCTTTAAAGAAAAGTTGACATTCAAACGAGTTCCGCTGCTGTACTAGACAGTGGCAGGTATTACAGACAAATACATACAGAACAAACTAATGTGGCTAACATCATTAAGTAAAACAGTCGTCTTGCAGTTGAGTTGCACCATGTAAAGAGGGAGGATTGGTGAGTCCTGAGGAGAACTGTTGGTATTCTTTCTTGGATAGTCCTAAAAAGGAATGTTGTATAGTCCTGGAAAAGACTCGTTGGTAATTTTTCTTGAGCTTGTAGTTCTAATAAGAACTACTGCGCCGGTATGGTTATAGTATGGAGACGATGGGTGGTAGTTTCATAAAGTTAAATTAACATTACAAAAAGGATAGTACATCAATTAAAGATAGTGTGCCTCCCTCAATAAATTTGCTCGCTCCCCGCCCAGTCCGACCACGCTATGCCATTGTGTGGGATCCAGGGGGTGTATTCTGAAAATCGTCTTTTCCCTAATATCGTATTATCTTAGGCTTATGACAAAACCGGTATTCTGAAAACTCTCATATCTTTTGTATTATCTCTGAAAGTTTGTTAACCTCTATTAGCTGGCGCGCCTTGCCACGCATTATTGATAAGCGCGTTCGCGCAAGCAGAGGTGGAAAATGTGTATTCTGAAAACTCTCTTTATCTTTTATCTCATCATGAAATTATCATAAATTCTACCCATATGCCGAGACAGCTATGGGGCAGTATTTTCCTTTTGTTATATCTTGTTTAAACATATTTAAAGACAATTATTTGAGATTTTAAAGAGCTCCCTATGTTTGTTGTGTGTATAGGTGTGTGTACGTGCGAAAAAGTTAGAAAATAAGAGTGAGGGGGAGAAAATTCCATTGATAATCTAACCATATGAAAATCCCATTCTTACAAAAATACTCTTTGACCAAAATTTATAAATTTCTTGAACTTTGATTGAAAATTCTATGTGTGCGCAAAGCTAGTTAGATGCGCGCATTTAAAGAAAATGCGACGCATACGCAATTTAACCCACTTTGATTGGCTGAGGGGGCATATAAACATTTTGTAACAACAATTTTGATTGGTTAACTCAGCACTAATGGGCGTGGTCAGGGAAAGATATGATGCCCTTAAGACAATTTTCAGAATACCGATTTATGACACTTTTAGTGGTGTATTATCTTATGGACTTATGACAAAAGATAATACACCCCCAGGTTTGTATGCCTGTGTCGATGAAAACCCGACATTGGTTGGTACAAAGGAAACAACATTTCCATGTATATTATTCAGCTGCAAAAAGGATCAAAGTATACATGTTTTCCAAGGTGTTGTAGGAGATCTAGAGAATTGCTATTATCCCTATTTGTGAGGGCAAGTGTGTGGAAATACTGAATTCAAAGTAATGTGTACTTACAACGTAATGAATTGTATTGGGACAATTTATCTTTTCTTCTTAATTGTGGTTTTGAAATGTTTTAAGGGGAAATCAAGTGAAAGAGAGAGAGAGGAAGGGGTTGAGGGGAAAAAATTAATGAACATGAGGAACATACATGTAGAAGATGGAGGGGGGGGGGGAGGAGGGATGGGGATGAGGGGGGATAGATAAAATGAACATCTATAGCCCTGTAATAATCATCCCAGTAGCATGTTGGACACTTCCACTAGCCTGCTGGCCGGGGCTTACTACTATTATACTTCGAGCTAGAATATCATATTTTGGTTGCACAATCTGGCCCCAAAAAAGGTAAGCTATTAGACAATGAGAGAATGAGAAAACAAGTATTCTGGCATGTCCAGCATCATGCGTTGTAGTTTTTATCAATAAAGGGAGAGAGATTTTGTATAACAGACAATTGATGAATAATAATGATAATAATAATAATAATAAGCCCCATCGATCTAGGCAAACTATTCTGAGGCATGTAACGAAAGAGAGAATTAACAAATTAAAGGGATCTAGTAACTTTGTTGACATGTGCAAAAAGTGATGAAGGGTTGATGCAATGTATATTGTTGTTATCTCATATGTCCACAGGGTATTGTGTGAAAATTTCAAGTCAAATGGACATTGCATGGCCAAGTAATGAGTGAAAATACAAAGTGATATTCACTAACTCACTGCACTCACTTTGTACACAGAAGAAAAACTCGCCCAGAGTTTTTCTTATCTGAATACTTTGATCGTTCATATCTTTGTAACGAAAGGTAAATTTGAAAAACCGAAACCGTTCCCATGATTTAATTGTTAATACGAATACAACATGGTATGAGGGAATCGCTAGAATTAAAATTGTATTTTGAGGATTTGGACAATGTTACTTAGTCCCTTTAAAATTCATCCCAATTGGCAAGAGTGCGATGGAACTCATGGAAGCAGTGGTGTAGCTGCAGGGCTACGAAGGGGGTGGTGGGGGGGGGGGGCATAATAATTTGACAAAAATGATGTAAAACAAAAGGGGAAAGTTCTTTTAAATTACAGATAAATTACAATGCTTGGTAATCTTGCACTTTCTGCCCTACCACTGCTATACTGTATACATATAACGTAACCCTATAACCCTTTAAACCCTAACCCTAACCCTAACCCTAATTTAGTGGCTATAGGTCAGATTAATGGCTATAGGTCAGATTCTGACCTATAGGGCCACTAAATTAGGGTTAGGGTTAGGGTTAGGGTTTAAAGGGTTATAGGGTTAGGATATATATAATAGCAGTGGTAGGGCAGAAAGTGCAAGATTAACCAAGGAGTTACCATCGATGGAGTCACAACTGTCACTAATCCCTGTCTTGATTCTAAAGGCGAACAAAAGGAGAAGTGGGGCTTTGCGGTTTATTTGAAGTTCGATCTTCGATGCCGCCGAGTAAAACCAACGACTTGCTAATTAATTCCTGACGATTTTTAAATTTCATGATAATTCAACGAATTTTCATTTATTTGTGACTATTGCATGATTAGTAGTAGACTTGATGAACGCGTCGTCAAATAGAGATGTAATTGTAATAATTTCCTACATGAATTGAGAAAAAATCCAGATATATCTTGAATTAATATGGTTATTTGAAGCATTGTTTATCCATTTTCGATCATTTTCGACAAATTGACATCAACAAAAAATAATCTTGAGATATCACTCTAATTGATAAGATACGTCGCAATAGTGCCAACGCATGCCAACTACGTTAATTTTCATCATGAATATTTCAATTTCCACACATTTTTTTTATTTCGCGCGCATTTGCTATCTATAATAAAGAAGTACTCGAATTAGTTGAGTTCGGGTTTGCGAAAAGTTATTATAATAACAAAGCACACCTCTCTTTGAAATGTGCCAATGCCTATGTAATCAACTGAAACGTCTTTGTGTTTCCACCTGCAAGTTAAGTTCAGGTCCCATTCAAATGAGCACATTCACTGCATAGTTTACAGTGGCGGTATCGAACATCTAGTAAAGGATTTGAATCTGTTGTGACTCCATCTATATAATAGCTCTTTGGATTAACCAATGCTCAAAAGGCCCAGGGCCGCTAAAAAAAAAAAAGTGAATACAATTTTTTTTTAATAAATCAGCTTTGGGCAAATAAATTTCATTGATGCTCAATTCCACTGGCCCAAATGGACAACTAATAATTATTTTATTACTAATATATTATGCTTTGCTTTGTTTGTGGGGCACCATATTAAGCATTCGAGCCTCTAGAATTTGAAAAAATCTGTTTCTTTTTTCCTTGCCCTTCTTGGCCTCAAGGCAAAAATTATAATTTTTAACACTGGATATAAATAGAGTGTGCCCCCCTCCCCGGTAATTCCAGTGCCCCCCCCCCTCCCCCCCCCCCCCCCATCAGCCAGACCATGCTACACTACTGAATGGAAGCAAGCGCAAGGAGAGCGCGTGTTGAAGCGTGGCTGGAATACCAGGTGGGTTCATCGCCGGGTCATGACAGAAACGAGGCTTTTCACGTTACCCGTGCGCATCTTTTTTCCGGGGGCTTTGCTTGATGGGCCCGGCCAATATCGTTAGGGTTGGTGACAGAGGGCTGTCACAGATGCTTCCTCCATAGATGCCTGAATATCTCTCCAAGCTATATCAGTACGTGTATACAATGTATGCGATAGGCATATAGGCCTGTTGGCTCGATGTATACACACGGGTACACAAGCTTTCGCCACAAACTATATATATATCAGTATGTGTATACTATAAATCTGCTCAGATCTTGGGTCTATGTTACACAGCGCAAACGACATATACACACAGACAGTTCAACTAGGGTATTAAAGGAAAGGGGTCATTACAACATTCTCTCGGTTTCGGACAGGCTGGGATTTTGAAACTAGGGTACATATTTACCCCCCCCCCCCCTTTCATTTATTCTGAGACTCTGGGAATCTTTAATCTAGTCTAGCTCCACTTCTTTCTGTAATATTGATTGGATCGTCCGTCTGGTGCCAAGTTTATTTTTAGGACAGGTGCATTTGTTATGAATTTTTGAAGTTATAATCCGCAATAAACACAATCTTATCTTGTTCAGGTTACTGGTCTCTACACATTGTATTTGCTGATGTGACTAGTAATGAGTAATATGGATGGCATTTGTTTTGGTGGGATACATTTCGTTATTTTGTTTTGCTGGAAATAATTTGACTGTGAGGATTAAAACTCATACAAGGATTATTTTCTGGAGCTCTTACCATTTCCCTCTCTGTGAGCTGGAACGATACAGGAATTCATTTTAAAGGAGCATCATGAACTTATGGAGTTGTATTTTGGAACTGACTAATACCGCTCAGAGTGTTTTAATAGTGATGTGTTTTTCTTTCAAAAAGAGCACTGCAGAATGAGTGTGTGTAGCTGTGCTATTTCAACTTCAATCCAGTCTTCAAATTTTGATTACAAATCAGCCCTTGTGTTTTAACTTATATTATGAATTCATCTTAGAAATCACATCATCTGTATTTAGCCCATTTACTGCTGGAACCTGCTATCCCATTTATTAGGTCTATGGGGATTGAAAACTCTCATCGAATATGGGTTAAGTTGTGTTGCTAGTTGTGTATTTATGTTTTTGGAATGTGGAAGTTTTGTGTCTGGATTTCAGCAGTGCTGCAGATCATAACAACAACCCAGGATGTCAGTATCATTCATAGCAAGCATTCTTCATGCCTACTAGAGTTACACCCTGGAATGTTGGACATGTGTTTCGTTATTTGTGAGTGACCTTCACTTGACTTTCACCATGACCTTGACTTTCACTGTGACCTTGATCACCTCAAAGACACAACATTGATGTCTCAACCTGAGTGTAGCAGGTGGTTCGATATTCAGGATTTTGTTTCTCATAGTAACATATTTGAAGCAGGAATTTTGGTGCAAAGTCCATGTTTTGATTTTGATGCAATGTATTTGACAAATTGAAATTCCTAACATGAGAATGTGTCATGCAGACACATGGATTTTCTTTGGAATTGAAATATGTGTCTTCTTGTGATCTCATTTGGAAGATACTCCCGGTGAACCAGTTTACTGCAAAGAAACAGGTAAAAAAAGGAGAAATTTAGTGATTATCTAACTTTGTGATGATCCTCATTCCGTTGGGCGAGAGTGAGAAGGATTTATGTCAATACTTTTTTTTTAAATTGAGTTACGCATGCCATCTTGTAGGTCAGAGCCTACAATGCCAAATTTTCAGATAATAATTAATTCCTTTTTGGGGAATATTTATCAAAAATTAAACAAAGCTATATTTAGTTTATAGCTGAATTATCTCTGAAGTACAACAAGTGACTTAGCGCTCGTTCTCTTTCTCCACCGATGATGTATCATCAAATAGGAGAACATAGAGTACTTACTTAACAGAATGTTGATATACATTGACAACATGAAGAACTTGTCATATTTTGGTAAAATATGTGATTTAAATAGACTTGTGGTTGTGTAGTGACTCAAGAATTGATTGAAACGCAGTAAGTCACAAGAGATATCCAAGATGACAGGTTGGTTTTTGTGGTCAGGCTGTAAGGCATTTTACTAGGTATAGGTGCAAGTGTTAAAGGGACTTGGTAACATTGTCTAAATCCTTAAAATCCAATTGGAATTCTAGCGGTTCCCTCATACCTTGAATTTTATTTGTATGAACAATAAAAGCATGGGACAAGTTTTGGTTCTTCTAATGTCCCTTTCGTAAAACAGATATTTACGATTGAAGTGTTCAGATGTTAAACTATCCACTGGATAGTATTAACTGTACCAGATATTTACGATTGAAGTGTTCAGATGTTAAACTATCCACTGGATAGTATTAACTGTGTACAAAGTCAGTGCAATGAGTTAGTGAATATCACTTAGCATTTTTGCTCATTACTCGGCCAGATAACGTAAATTTAACTTGAAATTTTCACACAATACCAAGTGGACATGTCAGATAGCGACAATATACATTGTATCAACCATTCATCACCTATTACACATGTCAACAAAGTTACTAGATCCCTTTAAAGTGCAGAGCTGATTATGACATTTTACAAAGTCTGTTGTGTATCATTGCATCTGATGTTTAGTTGGACTTTGTCCAGAAATGTAGAGGAACTAGACCAAAATGAGAATTGAGAGCTTGAATGTCAACTAGAAGTCAAACCAAAACCGCAAGATACACAAATGTACCTATTCATCATGCATGTCGTTGTAACCTTGATGTTTAAAGATATTGTTAGCCTTTTGCAAATTTGCAGGCATCTTCACATTAAGTATAAAAATATTCCATGAAAGACAATGATACTAGGTCCATCTTGTTGTTGCAATTTGAAAGTTCACAGCCACAGAATAAAGGATTCTAATGATGCATTTTTGTAGTGACTCTGAAGCCCATTTCCTTTCTATTCTGAATCTATGTACCATGGGTCATAATAATCCGTTCACGAAGTTCAAGGGGAAAAAAAATTCACATCAAATTACAAATCTGATTTAATCACTTTGATTGAATATAACCCAAATGAATTTAATTTGGATTTGTGAACATCATGTACAAACACAAAATACAATTGTTGTAATGACATTTTATTATTTCATGTTCCAAATATCAAAATATATGATCCACAAAAGACCTGTATTTTTCATGATAATCATCTACATGTAGGTCTAGTTCTTATGAAATACTCAGTTAGAACGCTCCACTTTGTGTTACTCATCCAGACTTTAGGGCGTTTCACGTAGATTTAAATCTTCGTGACCCCCCCCCCCCACACTGATCTTCAATGGCAGCAGTGCATTGTGGGAGATTTGATTGATGTTGCAATTTTCCAGCCCATTATATTACATTTAGGGCAGCTGCGCCCCATATGTGTCTTCAAGTTGGGCATGACACATCATTCTGTAGGAACTACCTAGGAAGGATATAGAAGCCTTTGTTCCAAATTAGTCTAAAGTTTGCAGGAAATGCGAAAGGCAAAATGTATGGCAGCAGCCAAGTAAGAGAAATGGAATGTTTTGTTTCATTTTGTCAAGCATTCGTCTTAAAGAATAGTTATGTTGTTATCCAACTTGGGTGCTCTAAAGTTTAGTTCGTTTTGAGCACTGGTCGAGCAGTCCAGAGGTCGCGGGGTCAAGTTGGATGGTGACAATGAAGGGCGGTCCCAGGTAATCATAGTTGATGGAAACCTTCTGTAAAACAACCAATAACCAACCAACCAATCGATAACCAACCATTCTTGACTAGTAGCCCCCCCCCCAAAAAAACAACATTTCCCCTCTCCTATTGCCCCTTCTCTTGGAAGGAATCCTGCATCTGCTCTGTCAGTCAGCTAGCAGATTCTAGTTGTGCATCTCTTGGATGGTGACGATAAAGGGCGGTCCCAGGTAATCATAGTCGATTGGACGAGTCTGTCACAAAACAAATAACTAATGAAAACTAAGGGGTTTCAGGGACGAGCACCGCTCTAGGGTTTTCTATAGCTCAGTCGGTAAGAGCAGCGGTCTAGCAATCCGGAGGTCTCTTTGCTCTTTTTCATTCATAAAACAAATAACTAATTAACCAACAATCAACCTTTCTTGACTAGTACCCCCCCCCCCCCTTAACAAAAAAGAACAAAAAAGGAGGAAAGGGAAATTCCCCTCCCATTCACTCTTCTCTAGAAAGAAAACATGCATCTGTCGGTG
>JBAMJV010009559.1:0-19750 GCA_037951105.1 Echinarachnius parma
GATCTGAATATCAATCACGTGGAGAGGAAGAAGAGGGAGACACCCGAAGCAGCGGCAGTGGAAGAGCCACAAGTGTCACGGTTCTGGAAACTCTTTGGTTATTGATACTCAAAATGGATAGTACAGTTTTGGCCAAACTCACTGTTAGTAACCAAAACTTACACAACATTACAAAACATTAGTTATAATTCGACCATGCTTGAAAGGTAGAAAAACTTATAATCAAAAGGTAAAATGCTATTATCATTCCAAAAGCAGCAGTTAAAATACTAAGAGGGCGCTCACTGAAAGCATGTTGGTTTTAACCATTTTCATAAAAATGTGAAAATTATGTTTTGAATATGGAAAAATACTGCTGAAAACTGCTTGTCTACTAAAAAATCGCCAATGTGGTAAAATGAGAGTCGTATACAGCCTAGCTTTCGATCCTAGCAGAATCTTCGTCAGGGCACAAATGACAGTTACTACAGAAAAAACAAAGAATATATACCAACATAAACACATGTATGGAAGGGGGGCTGGAAAGAGGAAAGGAGGCGGAGACACAAAACAATGAAAGCAACTGTGAGTGGGTGAGTGTCAGGACTGCTTGACCAATCAGGTCAAACAGGCATGGTTGGGTCCTTAAGTGGCTGCAGTCAAATAAAATGTGATGAGAGTGTAAGGCTTAGAGAAGAATAGAGGTAGGGAGGATCAAAGAAATAAATCAAGAAATGGAAAGAGACATGTGAACAAAAGACAGTTGATGACATTATGTTTTGTTAAAATAATGATTCAATAGAGAGATCATTCATAACTTCATGAAAACCTCTTTGGTACATTTTCGGAAAAAGTGTAGGCATATATAGATTTTTTCTTCTTAAAGTACTGAATAAATGTGGGTCCCTCATTCATAACCTCACAAAAATTAAATTTCTTGAAGCGCCCTCTATACCAAAACTGAACTATCTGATATTGATTAGGATATATCAAAATATGAATACCGGTCTCACAATCCAATAGTCTTGAGTTGGCTTGCTGGGCAAAGCCATTTTCTTTGCTCTTTCGCATTTGGATATGAATTATGATTTGGTATCATAAACATAACTTATAATTCACGCCTGTCTTGGTCACATTTACATTATCCTAAATTTTAAATCGGGATCGGATTTTATTTTTGATTATTTTTATAAAGAGTATATTACATTCACATAATCATATATCATTTGAACACTAGTACGTGTAGTATATCAGCGTTTCCAATCCAAATTTAGGAGATAACAAACTCGTGTAGTTTAAGCAAGTTATTGGTAGCAAAATTAGTTAATTCACGAATACAAACAGTAAGATAGGTCAAGGCATCACGATATCTAAGAGTATCTTGATTTTGTATTTACCATCTCGTTTATAATTATATATAATTATCTCGTTTACATATCTCGCACTATTACAAATATGATTTGTAATACCTAGATTAATTAGTAGTAAATGTTTCGTATAGGGCATGTAATTTAAATTAAAGGGTATCCAAATGCTTGCAATTCCACTTACTGTAACTGTTATAATCCTTGTCACTTCTAATCGTATATTTCATCTGGGGTATAAAAATAATCATATTTTTAAAACCACTATCAGTTCGGTTCTGAATAAACACTGAAGGCTGACAAATTTTCAACGGTAGTAGACCGGCAGCCCAGAGGTCTTTTGTGCATCGAAAAGCGTACTGATTGTTGAACATATGAATATTTAGAGGAGAATGTAACAAATCCAAAAATATGAGTCTCCCGGGGTGTACCCGTGGATAAAGGGGTCCTTTGCGCCTCCAAAGTTTGACCCCTGGGGATTGTCCGATGCTTCTATTTGTTTGCGAATGTACCGTGTTCAACATCGCTGACTGCGGGGAGAGCGAAACAGAGAACAAAAGGATCACTGATGCGTATCTGGCAATTTTACGTTGCCTGTTTTGAAAGACGAAATACACGTTGATGCATTGGGGATTATATCCAAAACCTCTTGCAACTTAACACATATGTCTTATAGATTACAGAATACATATTGGATACAAATGTCATCCGTTAAATTATCCTGCAGATGCCTCTGAATATTGAAAATCGACTCGCAAAAGTTATGTTTAAAAAAGCGGAGCTTCCACATTTCCCTACATAGAGGGACAACATCTCTGCACAAAGTCAGACAAAAGGCAATTATATGTGTGTATTGGCATTTAAGCTGCATGTAGAGGCCAATACACCAGTGGCCGAGAGCACGATCATGACCCAGGACCAGACCTAGTTCCACTGATCTCTAGATATGCTTTACTGTTGAATGAGTAAGGGCGGTATTTGTGCTCTGCTACGTTCTATTGATTTGTACGTAATTCTAGCATATTGACATCAATGAGTTAGAGCCAATGATGCTAATTACCATGGTAAATGTCGCTGGTCCATAATCGGGCCCCTGCTCCCTGTTCACAGTTACGTTTTTCACATGTGCAATACTACGGTCAAGTGAGAAAGACGTGTATTCATCGAATTGAAAGGACTGAATGGTTACTTATTATTCTTGTTACATCGATTAGAAATTCCTTGATGCAATGGTTGTAAAATTGTTCTCATGAAAGAGAACAAAAGATATCCCATGACAACCATCTGCCACTCTGAACACGACTGCACAGAGTAAAGGCTTATATTGATACATTTCTCTGTCACCGCAGTTGTCACCCCCCCCCCCCCCCCCCCCCCCCCTCCTTGTTCCTCTGCATTCGGCTAGTTACTTTAGTTTTAAACACGGGTGTTGTTTTAATGTGTGATATTCATTTGTAAGTGGAAGCCATGTTTGATCTTGTTTTGGTGATGGGGTTCATTCGAATGTATTTATATGGCCTTTGACATATTCAAACGTGTTATCAATATGTATTCTGTAATCTGTAAGACATATTTGTAAAGTTGCAAGAGGTTTTAGATATAATCCCCAATGAATCAACGTGTATTTCGTCTTTCAAATCAGGCAACGTAAAATTTGTCGAAATTGCCAGGTACGCATCAGCGATCCTTTTGTTCTCTGTTTCGCTCTCCCCGCATTCAGCGATGTTGAACACGGTACATTCGCAAACAAATAGAAGCATCGGACAATCCCCAGGGGTCAAACTTTGGAGGCGCAAAGGACCCCTTTATCCATGGGTACACCCCGGGAGACTTATATTTTTGGATTTGTTACATTCTCCTCTAAATATTCATATGTTAAACAATCAGTACGCTTTTCGATGCACAAAAGACCTCTGGGCTGCCGGTCTATAGTTCGGTACCATATGAAACGTCATTCGACTGGCACTAACAAAAACATCGTCCAGTGGTCCGTAAAAACAGTTGATAGTAGATTAAAAAACGTCGATTAATGCTATTATTATTGTATTATCAATGATACCTAAGAGAAAATATGCGACTAAAAGTAACAGGAATTATGCACGTATCAGTAGCAGTAAGCGAAAATGCCAGCGTTTCCTTTCCTTTTAACGATTACTATAATCATACGAATACAACTAAACATACTTGTTAGTATATATAGAAAGTTTAAAACAAAGGGATTGGTACATATTGGTATTAATGAATGTATACAAAATTACTTTCTTATTGGTAGAAATGATATTGTGTGATTGTAGTTCTTTGATTATTCATGTGTAAATCGCTTTAAAATTTTCAAAATGTGTTCATGTCATAACACAAATCACTTAAAGGGGCCCTGCAACCCAAATGCATGGTGACCTCTGTTCATCTGTATTAGTGTACACATTCAATATTTGTAAACGGTTTGAGCCAAATATGTTTTGTATATTTGTAAACATTTTATCATTTATTTGTCTTCATGTTGCTAAGCCCCACCTCCTAAAAAACCCTCCAGAGCAAATTCTATTGTTGACCTGCAGTGACAACATTTGTCAATCACTGGTCAGCAACCATGAGATTAACAAAAGATGAAAGTACAACAAGAACATCCACACAAAAGCATGCCCTGCATACCTCCATGCAATAGCTTAGACAGTGCTTTTCTTCTGACATAGCAACATCTATTGTAATTGAAGTTGTGTGAGTTGGTATTATATTCAACCGTGTGATGCTATTGTGATTAGCCTAATCTTTTTGTACTTTCATCTTTTGTTAATCTCATGGTAGCTGATCGTAAATTGCTATGCACTTATTTATGTAATATCTCTTACGTTTTTGTTATGTTATATCTAAATGTTTTTTTTTATTGATTTATAATTAGTGTAACTGGAAAAATGCAGAACAAAGTATATTGCACGGAACTTCTCAATAAATGTAAATAGATAGTTTCAATTTTCTTCCATCACATATTTTGTGTTTGCATAATCTAAGTTCACTAATATGATTCTGCAGTGTTATATTGAGCATTTCTTATGTGGATATTGTTTTTTTTAACAAAAATATGTACTCATAGCCCCTTTTCATTGCTAGTATGTGTATGTAAAGTTTCAATATAGAAATGTGTACTCACCATGTAATCTTACTTTATTTTTGACTGTATTTTAATGTGAATCTGTCACAGGGTAATATGTCTCGTATGATACTATGATATGCTGTTTTGTACTACCTGTATTTTGCAACGTGAATACAAAGTCTATATCAGCGCGGTGTGCTGCATCCGCGTGTAAGTTTGCATGTAAATGGAATCATTATTTGAGTTCGATTTTCTGTTTGTTAATACGTACGTTAACAAAGTATGTATACATACTATAAAGAAAACACAATCATAATATTTGCGTTTAATTTACTATAGGTTTTCCCGCTCAATTTGACACTTTTTTCAATCAAATTCATTACGGGTCATTCAAATTCACGCATTGCCGCAGTATCGTTGGTATCGGTCGTTCAAATTCCGAATAAGTGCAAGCGAATTCATGCATACGCATAAGCTTTCGTGAATAGACACATAAGTTAATTTATGGGCAATCGATTTCGCGAATGTGCAGACAAATTTAAACTTGGTGCATACAATTTAACGCGGCATGGCCGGTCATGCCTGATGAGCACGTTTGGAGCATTCGATTTCATTTTGTAATTCATTTTAGATAACGCGGATGTTGTGTACATGTATGTACATTTGTGTATATGTAGGGGGGCACCTTCGGGACCTTGAACTTTCATGGGAGACACAGATGTATGCATTTCTCAGTCGTCCGTAAATTTACATACATATAAGTCTTCCTCCTGTTTTAATTGTATGTATATCATATAACACACGAAACTGAGAACAATAATGTTTTACTTTTGCCCTGGAAAGGACAATGTGCGGTTAGTTACGTTTGACCATTTTTACAAAATTATGTATTTATATGTATTTTGCTATCATAAAGATTTTCACAATTGTAATGTCATCTACATCCCCATTTAGCTTTAAAACGATTGTGTAAGGAACATTGCTATACGCTTTAGCACGGAGCTATAGGAGGCACTTCACCCCTCCCCTCCCCCAATAATTTGACAAACAGTACATCATAAGCCAAAGGGGAATCTTTAAAAAACAAAGATTATACATGAAGCTTATTGGCATAGGCACACTTTTATTTCCAGAGGGCCCGGGGTCCTTTTCCCCTTATTCCATTTTTCTCATTCTCACCTGACAAGCAAAACAAAAAGTTGTTAAGATTTTACCCTTACAAAAATTATATTCTTTGTATAACTTTCACGAATAATTTATGACTTGATTTTTCCCAAATATAACATACCTGAATACATCCGCCACTGCTTTTAGTCAATTTATTGCTGATCTTTTTTTACATTTCTTAAATCGAAAGCAGTAATTTGAAAATTGCCTGCCCTTTCACGAATTCGAATGACCGAAGGGACGTCTGCGTAACCTACGTGCCAATTTGAATGACCAATGATGAAAGGGTATGCTCTTTGTGCGAATTCACTTGCTCCGGGCGTGATTTTGAATGACTATTTGCGAATTCGAATGATGCTTTGGTACGGCGATCGCGAATCGCGCGAATTCGTTTGCTCCTATTATCAATTGGATTGACACAATCGCGAAATTGAGCGGGGAAACCTATACTATCCTTGATGTTCATCCACAATGATTGCATATAGGAGGGGGGGGGGGCGGCTACAACAAAGATTAATTCAAATAATTTATTCGTTTATTTGTTCTATTCATTGCAGTTAACAAAGGGATTTGCCTTGAAAGGATTTTAATATCATTTGTAGATCCCACATCCATTGTAAGAACACACCACATGTATAATTTATATGTACTGTATATGTATGTGATTTGCTAAAAATTTGTATTGTTGTGATTTTAAGAGATGTGAAATAAAAATGGGGAAAAATATCCAACAATTTGTTCAGTAATTTTTTTTTTTTTTTTTTTTTAACACGGTGAAAAGTCCTTGATCAGCCAAATAAGCTGTTTTTCAGAGAGGCCGTGAGAGGAAGTGATTTTACAACATATTAAAAAATGTCTAACTCCACGGAAATTACTTGGAGCTTCCTCGTTTCTCTTCTACCGTGTTGTTTAGCTTATGGTAAGAGAAGAATAAAATATGGTTAGATTTTGTCAAATGCCCCTTTAGTATGACGATATCTATCATTCAGCTCAAAAGCGTTAATTATCGGTCATAAACCTCATAAACGTCCGTTGAAAAAGCTGACGCATATTTCGCCTATTAAACCAGGAAGCAGTGATCCTTTTCAATGAAACTTTCACACATCATTCCGAGATATCGTACAATGATTTTAGTACAGGATTGAAGTCTCCATTGTCATTTTAGGCAATATCTGACACTTTACAGATGCACCTTTAAGTTTTTATATTTTCTTTGAACCGTGAATTGCATAGTTTCAGTTTCATTGAACTTACAATGATACTGGGTCGAGATATTGACGCTTAACCCACAGAGTAAATACAACACACAGCTGGTTCTCGTAGGCAATGGGTCAACCTGTTTCATATATACTAGGTTTAAATTCCCCAAAAAGGAAATACAAACAAAGCTGGTTTCCGTATAAGCAGTGGGTTAAACTGTTCCCAGTACTAGATTTAAAATCCCTATAAGAGGAGTAATAGTTCATTGAGGTAACTCAAGTCATGACCACTGGGTATCCGTAGGCAATGAATTAATACCACGCAAACATGTCATTAAATTGATTTAACGGAATAGTACAGTTTTAATCCAACTGTATTTTAGTAACCAAAACTTGCACCATAACATTACAAACTAATAGTTATAACTCCACCATGCTCGAACAATTACAAACGGCTAAGTAAAGAGCATGTTATTATTCAAAAAGAGCCGTTAAAATACAAAAGAGCGCTTTCTAATAATACATTGTTTCAAACATTTTTGATACAGAATTGTGCATGTGATGTTTTGTTAAAATAATCATTAAAAAGAGAGATCATCAACACATTTTAAAAACCTCTTTCATGTAATAAATGTGGGATCCCACATTTATTCAGATCGGATAAATTTATTGATATGCTGCTTTTTAATCTAAACCCCTCAAAAAAAGTTCGGAAACTCAAGTTTGATCGATTATATCTATTTTATTAAGAAATATAATGGTTATATTTGGTATCACTTGAAAGGGTGTGTATACATCTTTAAAATGATACCAAATTCGTAAGCATCACGAGCACGAGGTATGTGCAGTATACTTGAGAATGGGGGCAAGTCAGAAGTGAAATATCGCAAAATGCGCCAACAAACTTCAGTTGGAAGGTCTGACAACCATATCACGGTCTTTCTCAAGTTCAAATTCTTTCGACGATGAATATCTTGTCAATGAAGAGATACTGTTGAATATGGTATCAGACAAAAGCCTGTTTAATTATCTTTCCAATGACACCTCACTTGGAATAATTATGAAAGCTGGGTAGGTACAATTAAGGTGAATATTTGGGAGGATCGGCAGCAAAATGTAAGCAAAATGCATTTGATTGTGTGAAATTGAAGGGGTTGCATCCAAAAACGACTTTTGTGGGGATATCTTAGTACTTTACTTTACATAATCATTATGAAATTCAACATTATGTTAAAGCGTGTTAATTTGTCAATGAAATAATGCCCCATTCATAGTGGGTATGTGCCTGAGGTGTGTGTAGTACCTCTAAATATATGGGGCTCAAAATGACACGTTGTTAGGTCGACTTTCTACCGTTTGATACGTGGTAATAAGGGCATACCTACACGGTCGTAGAGGGCGCTAATATGCCAGTTCTGGCCAGTTTGCGTAGGTTTAGAGAAATTTGAAGCATTTTCAATACATCAAGTTTGTGAGTTTCCTGTATTACACACTCACATTCAGCATAATCATTGCAAATGAGACATCATATTAAAGGTAAATTAACGAGCTTTCCGATAGTGCAAAACGTAATGATGATAGAGTTATGCTTAATACAACAATATCTTACCGGAATCTTGAAACAAAAAGCCATGGTCTTAAATTCATAGCATTTATAGACCCCCATATCCGGTTTTACTGCACACACCCCAATAGCATAATTATTACAGGTGAGACATGATTTTAAAGAAAAATAAACACGTTTTCACATGATACTAAATTTACTGATGATTATGCAATTTACAACCCTAAACATCCCTCCAATAGTCGTTTTCGATGCAACGCCTTCAATTTCACAAAAAGAAATGCATTTTGCAACATTTCCCTTTCGGCCCTCCCCATATTCAGCTGTACCATACTTAAAGGGTACCGCCGGGCATGATAAAACCAATCCTTAGTTGTTTTGGTACTATAATTGAATACCAATCATACTCTCATGGGGTCTGATATGTTTCTGTAATTTGAGAACAATGCAATTAATTACTAAGACCTACGGAACCACGGCTCTTTACTGGTTCGCGCGCACGACTTTGTTTGCACGACCGCTCAATCAATACGCGTACGTTATTATGGTAGTATGCGATTTATCGCATAGCCCATGCGATAGTTAGTATCGTTTCGCGCGTGCTCGCACTCTAGCCACGGCCACCGCATCGCACCATATCTCTGCATGCATGCAATATGTATACATGCTATTGCTTGTACATTAGGGTTAGGGTAAGGGTTAGTGTTAGGGTATATTTTAAAAAAACAACACCAATCAAGCAATCCGAAATAGCTCCGTGGATAGAGAGTTAGATTGATACGCTAGAGATCCCTGGTTCGAATCCTACCTTGGTCCAATGTTTTTTGTATTTGCTATTCGTTCGGCACTCGACTAAATGTTCGAAATTATACAAGTCGGAAATTTCGGGTATGCGTGGTCTCTGACCAAGTCGCTAATTCACAAGGAGTTGCTGAATGGTTTGGGAAACGCAAATTCGCAACCCGCCCGACCCTAAAAATACCGCCGACCCTAAAGGTTTTTTTCTGATTTAAAAAAAAAAAAAAAAAAAAATCCAATTGCGATATGTGTTATTTGTGTGTTATATATGTGTTTTTGTGTATTTTGCGAATCCTGAAAAAAAAAAAAAAAAAAAAAAAAAAAAAAAAAAAAAAAAACCAACCCTACCTACCTACCCTAATGTTTGGTTGCCCGTTACTCCAATCCAACAATTTATTGTTTTTGGCCTTATAGCGCTAGTCGTCTCTCTCTCTCTCTCTCTCTCTCTCTCTCTCTCTCTCTCTCTCTCTCTCTCTCTCTCTCTCTTATAGCTCTGTCTATACGCACTGTGCTGCAACAGCGCGCGCACACAAGCGATTTTCGAGATTTTCTCTGCTTGCTGCGATATATCGCAAATGCGATCAATAAGAGGATCGTTAAGTGGTATCGTTATCGGATCTGCGCTGACAGAATGAGTGATATGTGATATTAAAAATGATTCCCTAGCAATGTAGAAATACTTTCAGGATCACAGACTTGTTTTTTATGTTCATTTGGGATATGTCTTTGATGTAAGAGAGCTAAATCTCTGTCCGGAGGTACCCTTTAACCTGTTAATAAAATTGTTACGGACATAACCGTATTGAAAAGATAGACACATAGGCTTTAAAATGATACCAAATTTGATAAGTTTAAATCATTTGAAAACGCTACAATCTTCGATACAACCTGAACATTACAAAATACGGCACAAGAGTCAAATTTCCCAACTGAATACTTTCGGCCCGTTTTGCGACATTTGACTTCTGACCGTTCTCCATTCTGAAACGCACTGCGTATTCCCTGATTTGAAATGAATGACAAATAATGTACCATTTTAAAGAGACATCATCATGCATTGCAATGACACTAAAAGGAACAAATAAAATTTGACAATAAAAGTTATACAATCGATCAAAGTTGAGTTTCCGAACTTTTTTGGAGGGGTTTATTTTGATTTTTATAAAGTTTATTTTGTTTTAAAATTGTATACTTTTTAAAATTCGACACTCAGAGCAGAGCTTGTGAATTGTGGACCCCTGGAAATTTGTAAGTACAAAATATAAATAATAATAAGCAGTGAAAAAAGAACAAAGTTCAACATTATAGATACGTAGTTACGTCTATACACACTGACATTACTAGATTTTACGTGACAATGGAGTACGGTACAGGATAGGAAGAGGCACAGAACACACAAGGAGAAGCACAAAAGGTATACAAAGGAAAGGGAACGTGGTGATGGGGAAGGACATTTCCCCCGTTGCAGAAAGAGATATACAATAGACCGCTTCTGTAAGTATGCAAATAATATGCGTATGACGTCATACTCCCCGTTGGCAAGCTTAAAGGAACTACAGCGTCTAGATGGCCTAATTTTTTCACAATTCGTCTCTCTGTATGTATTTTTTCCCGAAGAAAAATAATTTGGCAGTCATTTCTCATGAAATCAATCAATTTTGGGGTAATTAGTAAATATCTAATTGTCCTGGGAACGCCCCTTTTAAATCGCCAAAATGTGACGTCATTTAAGGAACGAACTAATGAAATAAATTCTGTAGATGACGCGTCATGACGTAATGAATTGTCAATCACATGTCAATCATGCTGCCGATTCCGTACCCTAAATGTGGGTGGGGCGTAAACTGGCTGCTAAGTGAGATTTGGCATCAGAAAACTAGTCTTAAATCACTACTGTGTTTATTTTCATGGATTTTTTTTCTCGGCAGACCTTGTTTCAAGTCATCAACTATGGAATAAGTGTCAAAGTACGTTGTATTCTTTAGGTCCTTTAACAATAGTAACTACCCTGATAGCAGACACTGGTAAAAATTACGTCAAATTTACGTCATTTTACGTCGGGTACGTCGTCTTAACGACGTCTTAAATTAACGTCAAAAAGTGAAGATTTTGCACCCGCGTTTACCGTGATATTGACGTCATATTTTGTCGTGATATTGACGTATTTTTTTCCGAAAAGGCGTCTTTATGACGTCTTTAAGTCGTCAATTTGTACCATTAATTACGTTATTAAGACGACATAAAGACGTCGTATTGGTCAAAATAAGACGTGATTTTTACGTCTGGATTTGACGTGATTTTCACCTTGTGTACGTCGTCTTTAAGACGTCGTAAATTAACGTCAAAAAGTGAAGATTTTGCACCCGCGTTTACCGTGATATCGACGTCATATTTTGACGTGATATTGACGTATTTTTTTCCGAAAATGCGTCTTTATGACGTCTTTAAGTCGTCAATTTGTACCATTAATTACGTTATTAAGACGACATAAAGACGTCTTATTGGTCAATATAAGACGTGATTTTTACGTATTGATTTGACGTGATTTTCAAGTCGTGTACGTCGTCTTAAAGACGTCATAAATTCACGTCAAAAAATGAAGATTTTGCACCCGCGTTTCACGACATATAGACGTCATATTTTGACGTGCTAACGACGTCTTTTTATGACGAAAAGACGTCGTATTGACGTCATATTTTGAAGCGATTTTTACATTATTAATAATTAAAAAATTGAGATGGTTATGTCTTGTAGTATATTCCACAGTCAACACTTTTAAAACATGTAACACATAATCCTATCCTATTCCTAAATCCTAAACCTATCCTATAACCTACGTCTAACACCTTACTTGATCAGCTATCGTATAGGTTCCGTATATATATCCCGCTTCTTAGTATGTGAGATTTAAATGGTTAGTATTGACTGTTTAGTATTTCAAAGAGTTGATGCCTAAATAATTAATTTGCAAATCATGTTGAAAATATTAAAAACAGGTTGGTATTTATATTAGTTTTAATATCTGCAAAAACAAGATCATAATAACAATGTTTTCAATGTAAATAGTTATAAAAATTGGAATTTTACTTTGCACTCTAATGCGATTGTTTATAATCGATCATGAATGAATCCTGTATCCATTAGACCTGAAGACGTTAATCATAAGTCCTACTATATTTTCTTTTGTTATTCATGTTCTAAAAGGTTTCTTTAGAAAATGTAGCAATATTACCACCTTGGGATCATTGGGTTATTTCCACTTTGATACGATCGTTTATAATCGATCATGAATTATTCCTGTAGGCGATCCTATTATGTTGTAGACGTTCATAAGTCCAATATTTGTTTGTTTGTTTTTACTCATGTTCTAAAGGGATTCTTTAGGAAATCTAGCAATATTACCACCCTGGCATCATTGGGTTATTTCCACTTGATACTATCGTTTATAATCGATGATGAATTATTCCTGTAGGCGATAATAGGTTGTAGACAGTCCAATATTTGTTTGTTTTTTCTCATGTGCTTAAAGGTTTCTTTAGATAATTTAGCAATGTTACCTTGGCAACATTGAAAATTTGTTGTAGAATTAGCATTATACAGATAATCAGCTAAATTGCATATTTGTTTTATTAGGTCAGAGGCAGGCGCGCCGGAAGCAGTTTTGGATTGGGGGGGGGGGGGGGGGGGGGGCAAAACCCCAAGGGGGCTCACAATTTTGGTGTGTATAGGGGCTCATGCCCAACCACACTCTGGGTTGCCAAGTTTGAGCCAGAGGTGAGAGTGAGACATTGCGAGGGAGCGAAGCGACTGAGCGGGGGAGGGTGGTGGGGAGGGGGGGTGTCCCCCCTCCCACGGTAGGGAAGTTTTTGCATTTTTGGACTTGAAATTGTGCAATCTGATGCATATACCTAGATAGGAAATTCGGCTGTATTTGGGAAAGCGTGATATGATTTGATCGACCAGAAAGTTTTAATATATTTTTCACGTAGAAAACAAATAATTGACACACTAATAAATATGTACCCCCAAAACACACACATCACAACACAACATAAACCATAATTATGCAACATTATGTATAATCCAACAACACTGCCAATAATGAGTCCCGATGGAGCGAAGCGCCTGAGGGCTGGGGCAGGGAGGGAGGGGGAGGGTTTGGGAGGGGGTATCCCCCTCCCACGGTAAGAAAGATTTTGCATTTATGAATTTGAAATTGTGCAATCTGGTGCATACCTAGATAGGAAATTCGGGCTTAAGATTAACTGCATCTGGGAAAGCGTGTTATGATTTGATATATTTTTCACGAAGAAAGCAAATAATTGACGCACTAATAAATATGCACCACTCCCACATAAATATTGTATTTAGTGTCATACACAGTTCCAACATAAACCATATATGGCTTATGTATGATCCAACAACATGGCCTACAGCCAATAATGAATCCCTGATAGCAAACACTGGTAAAAATGACGTCAAATTTACGTCGTTTTTCGTCGTGCACGTCGCCTTAAAGACGTCTTAAATTCACGTCAAAAAGTGAAGATTTTGCACCCGCGTTTACCGTCATATAGACGTCATATTTTGACGTGAAAATGACGTATTTTTTTCCGAAAAGGCGTCTTTACGACGTCTTGAAGACGTCAATTTGTACCATAAATTACGCCATTTAGACGACATAAAGACGTCTTATTGGTCAATATAAGACGTGATTTTTACGTCTGGATTTGACGTCATTTCCACCTTATGTACGTCGTCTTTAAGACGTCGTAAATTCACGTCAAAAAGTGAAGATTTTGCACCCGCGTTTACCGTTATATAGACGTCATATTTTGACGTGAAAATGACGTATTTTTTTCCGAAAAGGCGTCTTTACGACGTCTTGAAGACGTCAATTTGTACCATAAATTACGCCATTTAGACGACATAAAGACGTCTTATTGGTCAATATAAGACGTGATTTTTACGTCTGGATTTGACGTCATTTCCACCTTATGTACGTCGTCTTTAAGACGTCGTAAATTCACGTCAAAAAGTGAAGATTTTGCACCCGCGTTTACCGTTATATAGACGTCAGATTTTGACGTGATAATGACGTATTTTCCCCGAAAAGGCGTCTTTACAACGTCTTTAAGACGTCAATTTGTACCATAAATTACGCCATTTAGACGACATAAAGACGTCTTATTGGTCAATATAAGACGTGCTTTTTACGTCTGGATTTGACGTCATTTCCACCTTGTGTACGTCGTCTTTAAGACGTCGTAAATTCACGTCAAAAAGTGAAGATTTTGCACCCCGCGTTTACCGTGATATAGACGTCATATTTTGATGTGATAATGACGTATTTTTATCCGAAAAGGCGTCCTTTATGACGTCTTTAAGTCGTCAATTTGTTCCATTAATTACGTTATTAAGACGACATAAAGACGTCTTATTGGTCAATATAAGACGTGATTTTTAACGGATTGATTTGACGTGATTTTCACGTCGTGTACGTTGTCTTAAAGACGTCATAAATTCACGTCAAAAAGCGAAGATTTTGCACCCGCGTTTACCGTGATATCGACGTCATATTTTGACGTGATATTGACGTATCTTTTTCCGAAAAGGCGTCTTTACGACGTCTTGAAGACGTCAATTTGTACCATAAATTACGCCATTTAGAAAATCTTAAAAGTGCCTTCCCCTATGACTAAGTTACCGTAAAATAATGATTTCGATTTGGCCGGAATACGACATGATTGTACCAAATTTGTCGTGTGTTTTGCACAAATATACTTGCACAGAATATTCTGGGGGGGGGGTGGGGGGTCTGCAGCCCTCAGCGCTTCCTCTCTCTACTCTCATGCTCCCATGCCTCTTATATCCCTGCAGCATACTCTGGGAAACCCGTAATTGATCAATGCGACGACCAGACAGACTGCAAATACAAGGGACCCGGCTCATCGGCGTTCACACTGGACTGTATAATGAGTGGCTTCAAGCCCAACCTTACAACCCTAGTGTGGACCACCGCTGTAGGACGGCAACTAACATCGACCGATGATGTCCAGAGTCGCCTTCCAGACGGAACTTGGAAGAGGATAGTGACTATCACTCCAAATGCCAAAGAAACAGAGCAGGATTTCATCTGCACGGCCAGGGGTGATGCAGTGAATGGCACAGCCTGGAGCAGGGTTACGATCCGCTCATCGCAAGGTAAGGTCCCCATCTTAGATAATAAGGAAAGCAGTCATCATAACCATAATGGTATTACAAACAAATTTCAAATAACATACGTAAACAGAAGAAGGTCCTATTCAGACACCTAGAGCAGAGCCGGCTTTGACCTGGTAGGCCAAAGTTCAGTTGAACATTATTCTTGAAAACATTTTACGAGTATTTTGTTCTTAAAAAAAAACACATTGAAAAAAAAGAATATCAGGATTTAATAGGCTCTTTTGGTATATTTTTTTTACCTACGAGCAGATACCATTTAGTAAAATTGAATATTAATCTGGTTAGAATTCCAATAATCTTGTATCCAAATTTCGTAATAATTCGTTTTACATGCCTAGGCCGTATGTATGGTAGGGGTAGTTGGTAGACGTGACATATGCATGGTGGGTATTTCAGTTTGTCTGAAACGCCAAGTTTATCATAATTGGAGTCTTTTTTTTGCGTGAGATTCAAGATTGGAATTTAAATTGCAGTCATACTGTTTATCTTTGTCATTATCACAATCATTACAATCTAATCTTCGGAAAAGGGAAATGAAATCGATAAATGGTAAGTTAGATGCAATATTTAATCATATAGTGCACTCTTTGTTTGTTTGATTAACAGATACGAAATTGTCTACAACAGCTATAGCAGTTATTGCCTCGGTTGCCGTTGTAGTAGCTGCACTCATTATATTGGCAATTGGATGCGTCTTGTGCAGGTTCAAGCGGGATGCAGGTACTTGCATAAAATAATAACTCAAATTTGTTGATAATGCGTCCATATGAATTCATGTTATGTGCACACTGTACTCCTTATTTTAATAATCCTTCGCTATTAAGTATAGGTTTCCCGTCCATTTTAACACTTTTTCATTCAATTTTATAAATTTGTACTTCAATTTCGTCCCGAGAAGTCGAGAACGTGCCAATGCCAACTTAACTAAATTGTATGGACTGTTTGTAAAATTGGTTGTCAATAGATGAAGTGGATTAAGATGCATTTGGTGATTTGTGAACAAAATGACATTGGCCCGAGTTCTCATCAGTGGTTCAACTTTCTCCTGGCCTAAAAATACAAAGACTGCCGGTAACTCTTTGCACGAGCATAACTATTGTGTAGTTGCTATGGTCCCCGGAGATATTATAATGGTTTCTTTCATTATCATGATTATCCAGTCAATCCTTGAGTTCTATCATCAGCCAAATGCCTCCTGGATCGATCCAGGTCACTGCATTGCTGGTCAACTGTTGTACTATGACTGAATTTCAAAGGCCCCATTGTCCTGATGCGTATTATCAGAACTCAAGGGATTGACTGGATAATGAAAACCATTAGAATATCCCCGGGGACCATAGCAACTAAACAATAGGTCTGCTGGTGCAAAGTGTTACTGGTAGCCTTTGTATTTTTAGGCCGGGCGCAAGTTGAGCCACTGATGATAATTTGGGCCAGTGAGTTATGCTAGAATTTGTAATTTGGGCTTAGCATACATAATTTTTTTAATAACCAAAATACGTTAGTTAGAAAACGTATAAATATAATAGAAATCAACAGTCTCTTCCAAACATTTTGCTAAAGAGACGGATAAACTTGTGTGACGATCTAAGTGACGGTCATAATTCTCCCGGCCCCCAGAAAGACCTCAAATAGCGCGGCCTGTTTAGGGTAGAGGTTCCATTTGACCAAGAACAAACATCTGTAATGAAATATTTTACTATCATATTTTCAGAATGCTAAATAATCATTTATGATATACATGTATTATATTTGCCAAAAAATAATCTTTCCTGCAGCTGAAGACGGACCAACTGCAGTACCTCTCGTAACTTTGCCTGGAACACAGATGAGGAAGTATCGAAAACAAATTAAAGAGTACACGCCAGGGAAAGCAGGGGGTGTAAACATCGACAAGAGTGTGACTTTCGTCAACATCAACCTGTTCGGATTAATGGGAGTCGGCAAATCTGCATTTTTCAACTCCCTGTATTTTGCTTTAAAAGGTTTGCATGTTTTCATGACAAACAAGGCCAACACATATTTATGCACACTATAATTATGCATTCATTACACGCATACCTGAAGATTTTATATCCGCGCTAAATAGCTCCGTTGTTTTTCTTTACCATGGCAACATGATAGTTTGAGTTGTTAGGTCGAAACCAATATGCTATAATCGAGTGGTGAATACAGGTTATATGGAATATTTTACTGGGATCAATACAAATGCCAATACTGACCAATGGCTTATTGTTTGCTAGTAAAGAATATGTTCGTAATATGTTTTACCACCTCTGGACAAAATTTGTAGGCATGGCTCAATGTCAAATCACGAAATGATTTAGATCAATGAGTCAATGTGAGGGACGCTACGTTATATTTATGGTTATAAACCTTTGACCTAGTCTTTACATTGCGGATTCCCAAGTTTGACAAAGGTTATTTGAAAATCAGCTATAATTATTTGAATATTGTAATTTATTTTAGATTGTATTCCTTTTGTACTATAGAAAATATGAATATTTTTTCTTCATGCGATGGCCACAAATATTGCACGAATTTAAAGCCAAATGACAGTCCTGGGAAGAGCCCCACCCACGCCTTTCACCAACCATGTAAAATAATATATCAAATTTTATCTGTTAATATAAAGATTTGGACACAAACTGCGTTGAAATATTGAATATTTGAGCAACACCATTTTCGAAATTACAACTATTAGTATTTAACGATACTAAGGTTCAGATTTTTCCACACAAGCCCTTTGTTATACTATTTCAATAATGACTATCAATTAGTTATCTTCGGTATTTTTTCTTAAACGAACATTTGGCTTTAAGCTCCAGAAGCAATCCAAGCTAGTTAAAAACTCAGCACATTAATATCGAAGCGATGAAATTAAACATAGAATAAGTAAGATATATTTTGTACAAGAAATAGGATCATAAATTAGTTATTTCCCACATTTAACTGTTGAAAATCAATCACTTATTTAACTGGTTATTCATCGCTTACAGGAAAGTATAAGAATCTCTCACACGAAGGATCAAAGGGGACTCATGGAGGGCAGACTCAAGTCCGCTATCGGCATCTCTTGACCGAGAAAATCCAACTCAACGACAACCGTGGGATGCAGGACTTCAACACATCAATTATGATCCAATATAAGGCTGAAATGGGTAAGGTTTCGTATTTCTTATTAACAAAAAAAAGTAGACAGAAAAACGAACAAAATTAACGATATATTTCAATAGTTTAAAGGGTATGGCTCAAATGCATCAATTGTACGAAAGGGTCGGTGTCAAAGTAAAGACCATGACTATGCATTGATTGTAATTAATGAGACAAATGTCCAAAACTTGAAATACAAAATGTTGACTGTCACGCATTATTTAAATCTAAATTAGATAGGTGAACGTAGCATCAGAGTGTCTAAAAATAGATTGAGGATTATAAAAAATATTATTCACCTCTTTGATGTTATCTTCATTTATGTATGAGGTATAAGTCGATTGAACAAAATTTACCCAGAGTAAAATTATAAATCATGACAACAAATTATTAACTATATCGTACATTATTTTAATACATTCAATCAGTGGCGTACCCAGGATCTGTTCAAGGGGGGGGGGGGGGGGGTTATTTCGTTGAGCGGGGGGAGGGGGGGGGGGGGTGGGGGGTAGTCGTACAAATTTGTCAAAGCCGAGACCAATAATTTTCGACATTTTCGAGACCGAGACTAGGTCCGGTCCAAAATTGTTAAGGTCGAGACCCAGACCTATTGGTGGAGAATCCTGTGTGCGCGGGGGGGGGGGGGGGGGGGGGGGGGGGGGGGGGGGGGGGGTGGTCAGGCGCGGATCTACCGGGGGGGGGGGGGGTTGGGGTTTATAGTAGTTTAAACCCCCCCCCCCCCCTTGGGCTGCCAAGTGAAAATGTGATGTGCATAGAAAAACGCCATTATGGGTTTAAAACCCCCCCTTGGGCTGTCAAGTGAAAATGTGATGTGCATAGAAAAACGCCATCATGGGTTTAAACCCCCCCCCCCCCTTGGGCTGCCAAGTGAAAATGTGATGTGGAAAACATCACTTACGGGGGTTCAAAATAGCAAAAAAATCGCCTCGCCGCTACGCGGCTCGTGGACGATGCTCCGCATCGTCATTGGTCAAACCCCCCCCCCCTTAGCAAAAAGCTAGATCCGCCCCTGGGGGTAGTCGTAGAAAATTTTCGAAGTCGAGACCGCGAATTTTCGATATTTTCGAGGCCGAGACCATCGATAATGACGGTCGAGACAGCTAAAATGTGGTCTCGAGACCAGTTACAATTTGAAAGGTGTGGGGGGGGGGGGGGGGGGGGTTCACACCCTTTTCGACCGCTTTCGGCT